>QTSX02004644.1:0-35874 GCA_014839935.2 Entomophthora muscae | reverse complement strand
ATAAATTTTTGTTTTTGGAGGTTGATTCCTTGCCCCCATCTGTTATCAGTTTTCTGTCTTTCCAAACTTACTGTTATTTTCTTACCTATTAAATTATCAAATGTTGTTGCCTGTATAAGGTCTTCAACGCCTGCACTACTGGCCAGCAAGTGGAAAATTTGATAGCAGTGATGATGTATTTCTTGTTCTTAGCTCCTGGGCATGGGCCCCATATCTTGAAGGGTAACTGAGAGCAAATGGGGAACCTAGATTTAGGAAGGATGTTCTTTTTGCAAACTTTTCACACACTTCACATTGGTTGAGAACTTCTTGGACAGCCCAGTATAGAGTTGGCCACTATGCCTTGTTCTTGAGAAATTCATGAAGTTTGCGGCTCTTGGTGTGCTCTGGATCTTTTTGATAGCTTAGGAATGGTGATACAACTTGTTGGTGCATAGTGATATACAGGATGGTTCTCCCATTGATCATCTTACAGTGTAGCGTCTCATATACATCTGTGAAGAGGTGTTCATTTTTGATGAACTGTTTCAGCTTTAGTGATGTGGTAGTGCCTGGAGGGGAAGCCTTTGTCTTTAACTTAGAGTACCAGGAGGAGCCAGTCTGGGTCAAGACTGTTTCCCCCTCTTGTGGCTCTAACATAAAAGCAAGAGAGTGCATCTGCCATGGCAAGTTTAGGTCTGGTTTGTATTGGATGATCATGTTAAACCTTTCGAGAAGCTCCATTCAGCGCGCTTAGCACCTAGATAGGTTAGCTTGTGTTTTGAAATATATGAGGGAATTATTATCAGTTAGGAAAGTGAACCCCTCTTGACACTCTAGGTAGTAGCGCCACTTGACAAGACAGTGTACAATTGTCAGTAGCCCCTTATTGTAGATGGGGTAGCAGCATTTGCTGTCTGTCAGTTTGCACAACTTGTAGGCTACAGGTAGTAAGTTGCCATTGGTGTTCTTGATCCAAAGTACTCCCCCAATGGACACAGAAGAGGTGTCTATCTCCATTTGGTACTCTCTATCTTGCTTAGGGTACTGTATAATAGGGGTAGTTGTAAGTTTCTTCTTTAGACACTGGAAACAAAATCACGTTGGGGGTCCATACAAACTTGGATTTGGAGCCAGTTATGGTGGACAGGGGTGCAGTCAGGACTCTGCAGTCAGGTATAAATTGATGTACATAGGAAACCATTCCTAAGAATGTGCAGAGTTCTGACTTGTCTTTGGGCAGTGGCATTTTGCAGATGGCCTGGATCTTCTGTCTGTTGGGTTTAATGTCATCTTTTGAAACTATGTGTCCTAGGTAGGGTATCTGTTTGCGGAAGAACTGACACTTAGAGGGTTTGGCCAGCAGTTTATGTTGAACAGGGTGGGGAAGACTGCTTTCAAATCCGTGTGGTGTTGTTCTACCAAGGGACTGTAGACTATGATGTTGTCTAAGTACACTAGTGAGTGTTTTCTAATATGGGGGAAAAGACCTCAGTCATTAAGGTAAAAAAGGTTGATGATGCATTTGTCATCCCAAAATTGAGCACCACACACTTGTGTGACCTGTACTTAGTTCAAAAAGCTGTTTTGGGTATATCTTTCTCCTTGATGCAGATTTGGTTATAACCTGCTGTCCCAGATCCTGAATAAATTGGAAAAAGTACTGTCCACTTGGGGTTTAAGCAATAAAAAATTGCACAATCACACAGTTGTCCTATTTTAGCACAGTTTTATAAAGATTAATTAAATTTTAAACACCTAGAAAACGGGTTCTTGAAGAGTATTTGAGCTGCACATCTAGCGCGGGCTTCACTTCCAAAGTTACTAATTGGACAAGGAAATAATTGACACTTGCCTCCATTAAGCAAGGCATGTGAAGATGGTTGTTTTCTTGCACAGCTCTTTATGCTGTTCCTTTTCAATCTCCTCCTTTTGGAAAGTCCTTCTGGCTGTGCCTCCTTTTCCCCTGGTGGAAATCCCCCCACCTCTTACTATATAACTGCAGCACTATCCAAATAAATACCAGTTTTGTCATTATATCCTTATATTTTTCTGTTCTACCAAAGGCTGTCACTATACCAACTACAGGTATAGTATTAAGAATTAGGATCCTTACTAACTGTTTATAGAAAATAGCACCCTTTATTTCTATAAATACAGCATTGGCGCTCATGTCTTTCCACACCAACAGCCCCCACCCCCACAGTTCTTTCAATGGGGAGGGAGGAATGCCCCTGGCTCAGTCTTTTGCCACTGCTTCCCCCTATCACCAGGAACCAGCCTTCACTGCTGCCAATGCCCATGCTGGGGAAAGAGCAGGCGCTCTCTATGACCTGACCACCTGCAGTCACTTCAGGCTTGAACACCAACGTCCCCAAGCTATTATCTTTGGTAAACCACTGCTCTTCCAAGCCCCTGCCCCTTGGAAATGGACGCCAACTCTTCCCCCTCTGAGAACACCATCTGTAGCGCCATCTATGCCATGGAATTTGGTGCTTCTGACAATGGTGCTTGCTCTGAACATCTGGCTATTCAGCAACCTTCTGCCAAAAACTCCTTGGTTTGTTTCCAGAACCTCTCCCAGAACAACCCTGGCCAACTCTGTTGTGACCTCTGCACCACCAAACATATCAAGGATTACTTACAATAATTTACCCATCCTGCTGTATGCCATAAAAGAATGCATTTGGGTTGCATCCAAAGCCTGGTGCATGGCCAGGGAATACTGGTGTCCAACCAATAATTGTTTCTCCATGTCCTCTGCTCTGAGCTTGGTAATACTTTTACCACCGTTAATCAGTACCTTGCTGAAGTTATCAATACCCAGAATACCATAATTCACTGGATTGATGCCAACAAGAGAGGGATAGCCAAGCTTTTCCCAGTGCGTGTGGTCCAGACCCTCACCTATCAGGGTGTAAATGTCAATTGGATTAGTGTGGTGACAAGCCACACACTTGAAACTGGCCCCATGGTTCAAAGCCTGGTTCATGAGGTAGAAGTCATGGTCTGTTGCCTTGCCACCATCCCCTCATTCAAATCCTCACCTAATGCTATGTACAACTCCCCTTCCACTCACCTTCTTAGTTTTGACGTCCTTGAGCTCTTTGATCACTACAAGAAGATGCAGGCAGAACTGGTCCTACAAAGCGCTGACCTTGCCTTTCTGTTTGATGGCTATCACACTGTGTCAGAGCTTCAGAATTGCCTCAAGCTTTGACAATTCCATGTAGAGCTGATAGCCATACCCAAGCCAGGAAGGACAAGGAGATGATAGCCTTGCTTCAAGCTGAGCTTGCCACACATGAAAAGTGCATTACCTCCCTGAAAGACAACTTGGATATCACCTGTCAAGAGAACAAGGTCTACCAAGATGAGCTGGACAAGCAGCAACTTCTACTGGACGCCTTTCAGAGCCAATTGGATAGGATAGATAGCAAGATCTTGGCCACCAACTTACAGGCTATGTTCTTTAACACCAGGAGTCACCACAGCCCAGGAAGGTCCTCCAGACCCAAGCTCTATAATAGCTACAAAAGCAATGATGGTCACACTTGGTTGGCCCCCAACACTGTATAAGTATTGGAGCCAGTGTTGGAATCTGAGGATGATGTCTTGGCCACTCCTGAAGCTTCTGGGGCTGCCCAGGACAGAGAAGGTGAATGTTAAGCACAACAAGAGAAAAATTGCTGACATGCCTCTGAGGCTAGGTTTGCTTCCACTACCCTCATCTGTTCCTGTCTCACTTTTTCCCCAGTGAGGATCACACCTGCCCTCCTCTACCATGGCACAAAAAACTTCAAGCCCATTAACCTACCCAAGTTTGATTGCAAGATTAATGTGGCTATGTTCTTACGCCTATACCAGAACTCTATTTATGGCGCCAATAGTTCCATGAGAGACTCCACAATCATCAACTGTCTGGAAACTGAGACTCAAACCATTATTTTGCTGTGTCTCCCTGAGAATGGCTGGACTTTTGACAACATTTCCAGGGCCCTGATGGAAGAATTTGGTAGCCAAGAAGCCCTTCTTGGTTGCAAGATGGACTTTTCTGACACCAAGCTAAAGGTGGGGAAAACCCTAGAAGACTTCACTTCCAGGCTCTACCTTGAGGCCCAAACCCTGTTGTCCATGAGTGCTGTGCAGTTTATTGATGTGCAGCCAGCACTCCTCAATGCTGTACATGTCAACTGGGAACTATCCCTGGCTCTTGAGTTAGACATTTAAAATGCTTGCACTATGCCAGATCTTATTTGCCTTCTACACACCTACAAGGAGGAGTTTGAGATCCCTCTCCCTGAAGGCTGTCCCCATCAATAAGCTGAGTATAGACCCTGCGTGGCTGTGGAGATGTCCAAGCCTTCCAACAAGGTCAGACCCACCTCATCCAATAACGCTCCCTGTACTTGCTTCAAATGCGGTATAGCTGGCCACTTCTCTTGGGAATGTAAGAACCCTTGCCAAAAGTTCCACCATGTAGGCATGAAAGACGCTGAGGAGGACTAAGCCAAGGATGCTGATATTGAGGAGGATAATGAGGATCAGTCAAAAAACTACTAAGCAGCCAGGACAAGGAGAAATCCTTGGCTGCTTTTGTAATTTCAACACCCTCATCTCCCCCATACTGCTGTCCCCTAACAAACCTGCTCAGAGGCCTGCTGCTTTACCATCCTCTGAGTTAAAGCCCAAGGATGCACCATCTCTGATTGACTTTAACTACCAACCAATTCACAAGGATGCTGAATCTCAAGGAGTTCAAGAGGACCTCCTACATCAAGTCCACACTGTTAAAGCTCAAACCCATTGGACTACACTTTGCCCTGAGGGTGGTTATCCCACAAATAGCTCAGAGAACAGTATCCCTACCTTATGCTGAACAACTGGCTCAACCAGGCGTTGAAGTCACTCATGAGGAGGACAGCACTGAACAACTGGCCAAGCTACTGTATACAGTAAACATCTTACCACCTCTAGAATCTCTCAAGAAAGCAAGCACAGCTGTAGGGGCTGCCATGGCTACCTTCCTGGAGAAGTTCAAAGGACTGAGTGTACACCAGGTCTCCAAGATTTTGGAGATCAGAGAGGACCACCAGGATTGTACCTATATTAACCTGGTAGTGAACAAAACCCACATCTAAGCTGTACTGGATACTGGTGCTCCAGGGAACATCATCTATTACCGCCTGGTCAAAAGACTGAAGTTAGCCCCCAAATTGGCTTGCCACAAGGAATTTGGCACAGCTGGGCCTCAGACCACTAGAAAAAGGGAGCCTAATTTTCCCTCACTTTTGCTTTGGGAAACTAATGGTCACCACACCTGCCATAGTTCTAGAAATCAACAGCTATGGCATTCTTATTGGGACTAGCTTCATAGTCCAGTATGGCACTGTGACCAACCATGGAGACCATACATTTGGGATCTTAGGCCACTTCATCCCCATGTTATACCAGGGCAACCACCCTTCTGACCTGCATTTACGCTGTCTGCACTACATCAACCTGTAATACACAGATAGAGAGCTTCCAGTTGCCTATACACTGCAGAGTAAGAAGGCTAAGGTGTTACCTATCTTGGTTGGGGAAGCCAAGGGAGTCCCAGTCTACACCTCCTGTAATGTGACTATCCCACCTGGCTCTCAGGTGATTCACAATATAGGCCTCTTGCTGCCTCTACCGGCTGGCACTCATGGAGAAAATTTGGAATCTCTAATGCCTCCAGACTAGAACCATGGGTTGCACCAGGCATCCTCATGCTAAGCAATAAGGAAGTGCTCATACTCTTGGCTAATATGAGTTGACGAGCAATGGTTGTCTCTAAACATCAGCTTCTGGCTTACATACATCTAGAAGAGCATGTCAACTTGCAGGAGACCACTCCCTTTGTGAACTTCTCTGAGTTGGGGTTACCTTGCAAACAACCACTGTTACTATCATTCATAAGTTGTGACTCTCTGTCTGGCCTCTCTGAAGTTCAAAAGGATCAAGTGTCAAAAACGCAGGCTTGACCCGCCAGCAAGGTTCCAAACAAGCAGGTTTGTGACCTGCAATCCAATTATCTGGTCACTCAAAGCCAGACTAGGAAGTCAACTTGAATTACCAAATCCAACAACATGAACAGATGATGATCCCCTACGGTGTATACCTTGTTTTGGCACTTGACTCATTACCAGGATCAAGCCACCCCCTTCTTCCATCCAGCCGTGTGATCAACAATCATGTTCCTGCTATCCATTGATTCACCATGACTATATAATCACTATCTCACAATAAAGATTATCATCTAGCTTCTAAACATTTTTCCCCTTGTAACTCTGCTAAAACAGCACAGTTACAACACAAGCCATGGATTTTTTTTTTGCTCAGTATAAGGATGTGTTTGCCAAGGACAACTATGGCCTGGGTAAGACTGTAGATGTTGCCCACTACATTGACATCCAAGACAATTCACCCATATGTCCCAGACTTATATAGTGTAGTCAAGCCAATCATACTGTAGCCAATGAAGAGCTTCAGAAACTACTGGGGTCTGGCTTACTGGTCCCCAGTAAAAGTCCTTGGGCTTCCCCTCTCCTGATTGTCAAAAAGAAGGATGGCAGCAACCATGTGGTGATTGACTACCGCCAACTGAATGCTGTTACCAAGAAGTATTTATATCCCCTCCCTTGCATTGACAATACCTTGGACTGCCTGGGTGGCGCCAAGCTCTTCAGTGCAATAAATCTTATCAGTGGGTACTAGAAGATTGATCTACCCCCTGCTGATCAAGAGAAATGTACAATTATCACTGATAAAGGGCTATTCCAACCCACAAGGATTCCCCAAGGTCTGTCCAATGCCCCAGCTACCTTCCAATGAGCTATGGATGCATTGATAGGTGACCTCAAACTCATTAGTGTCCTGGTCTATCTGGATGACATAAATTTGTTCTCCCAAACCTTTAATTATCACTTGCAACACTTAGAGGAAGTCTTTCAGAGGTTACTTGCAGCTAATCTTAAGCTCAAGCCACGCAAGTGCAACTTCTTCAAGGAACATCTTGAGTTCTTGGAGTTCACCATTAGTCAATATGGACTCTGGCCTGTACCTCTGAAGGTGGAAGCCATTAAGAAAATGAAGAGCCTGGTCAACAAGCAGGATGTGCAGGTTTTCTTGGGGATGATTGAGCACTACTATCAATTCATACCTAACTTTGAAGCCCTGGCCAACCCCCTCTTTCAGCTTCTCTGGGCCAATAAGTAATTATTCTGGAGTCCAGCAAGTCAATCTGCTTTCAATGCTCTCAAGAGATCACTGACTGCAGCCCCTGTACTATCCCACCCTGACTTTGCAAAACCATTTGTGGTTTTTACAGATGCTAACCTGACTGTAATTGGGGGTGTTCTCTCCCAACTAGACTCTGAAGGACTCAAACATCCTGTTGGATACTGCTAGCTCATGCTCAATGTTCACAAGAGAAACTAAACTTTCACCAAACAGGAGTGTCTGGCTGTAACATACTCCTACCAGCAATTCAGGGTGTATCTCCATGGGGTACACTTCATAGTGGTAACAGACCATGCCTACTTGCAATGGCTGAAGACGCTCAAGGATCCTGAAGGGCATCTGGCATGTTGGGCTATTAAACTCCAGGCTTACAACTATAAAATTATTCATTGAGCTGGAGCTTTCCACACAGTAGCCATTGACGTAGTGGGCCCCTTGCCAGTTACTAATAGCTGCAACAAGTTCATCATTGTGGCTGTTGATCATCTGACTAAATGGGTAGAGGCCAAGGCCATTATCAACCAATCTGCACTGGTGACAGCTACGTACATCCTGGAGAACATCATATACAAGCATGGTTGTCCCCAGATTCTGCTGATAGACAATGGCACCAACTTCACCAGTTATATCATCCCCCAACTCAACCAATTGATGGGAATCCGTGGGACACTATCCACCCCTTATCACCCACAGAAAAATAGCACAGTAGAGTGCAATAATTGGAGCCTGGTCTAGATACTCCAGAAGCTCAGTCACCAATATGAGACTGAATGAGATACCTTCCTGTATGCAGCCACATTTTGTATATAACATTGTGTACCATTATGCCACTGGCAAGCCACTCTTCCAACTGCTCTATGGTTGGCAACCAGGCCTTCCCCCTTTACTTTATTCCTTGGTAATGATCATCCTGGCTGTATCCCCAGAGGCATACCTTAAAAAGCTTGTTCAAACCATTATTTTCTTGCAATCAGAAGCCTACACTGTAAAATTAAACCATAAGTTGCAGGACCTAGAACAAGCTTCATACAAACGCCCTGCCCTACTCACTTACCTGGTAGAAGACTTAGTCTACTTCTTCAGCAATAGAGGGTACAGTTGAAAATCCAAACTTGCCTTCCTTTGGCAAGGCTCAGTTCAAGTTATACAGAAGACTGGCCCTGACTCCTATACCCTTAAGGAGCCTCATTCTGGGCAATTGATCACTAGAGTACATGCTCAGTATATATGTACTGCTCCTAGTGACCAAGAGTAAGCCTCAATGAGGACAACAACCCAAAAAAGTAAAAAGCCTAATTAAAAAATTCCATGGGTTGTTGTCCTGTTTGAAATAGTGATGCACTAAAGTATGAGGAATAAGAATGAAATAATACAGTTTTTATTGGAGACTAAAAAGACTCTTCCAATACTGCACCAACTGTTCTACCACCTGAACAGCAGCCAAGAAACACAACTGGTTGCCTACGCATCTGCAAAGCCAATGACCAAGATTGGGCAACAAACTGTCATCAAACAAGAGACAAAATTGACCCCAATTTACACCAGAAAAGCAACCCCCAAGAAGATACAGTCCCACAGAAGACTCTTTTAAAGGGCATACTCTACTGGGGCCTGACCACCTACCCTGTAGAGCATGGACAAGGCCACTCAAGAAAAACCCCCATGTTTTTCTCCTTCTTGGAGTTACAACAATTGGTCCCCCAAAGGACAAGGCTGTCAGCCATCACCATTGGCACCAGGTGGGTAGTACCCTTCACTGTGTACAACTTCAACACTTCCTGAAAGGCCCATCAAAGACGCTGTTCAAAGTTATCAGAGGCTTTCCAAGCAACTGGTTGAGTCTCTTAACCCCAGGTATTGCCCAAGCGCAAAGAACTGACTTCACAAGGTTGGATACTGTCCCCATTGCAAGGCTGAGAGCACCTGGCCATTGAATTAGAATCCCATCAACTGAGTCTCCAAGTACTTTTCTGCAGCCTGCATGGAGAACCATCAATGTATGCTATTGCCCCCTGCAACCCAGTCCCTATCACCTCTCTGGAATCACTCAAGGATAGGAACAATGCAGCAAACAATAGGTTTGTTCCCACTAAAACCAACTGAGGCACCTACAGCTGATCTAGTTGAACCCCCAAGTCAAAGTAGCTGCCATCCACATCATGGAGGACTACCAGGTAGGGAACGCCATTTTGAAAACAGCACTTCAAATTATGCCATCTCAAATTTAATTTGAGATGGCATTTTTTGTGTTAGTGATTTTGAATCACAAAAAATCAAATAATTAATAAAATAGTTGAAATTTACATATACTTTTATAATGCAGAATCTCAAATTTACACCATCTTGATTTTGCCACTTTGAGTCATATCAATTAAATATTATTTTGCTAACTTTATTTACATATGGAATCACTTTGTAAATTCACTGCCACCCTTGGCCTTGGATCAAACCATTTTCCCCCACTGCACCAAGAAAGGTCTCAAAATAACAGCCAAGCCACTCAATTCCTTAGGGGATTTAGCACACACTGTGGATGAGAGATTTGTTCTGGCCTACCCTGCAGATCCCCTGGCATTGGTTGTTCCGGCCTGGGAAGAAACACTGATTGATTTGGACTATTTGTTGGCATGGTGTTGCCCACTTTTAAAAAAAAATCAGAAAGGGCCAATCAAAGGACGCCACATCAATACCCAGAAAGCCAAATGAACCTGAAATTTCTGGGATGCCTTCCAGCCAATCAGGTAGAGCTGCAGAAATTAACCTGGGAATCTCCAGCTCCCCTGGCCTTGGTCAGCAAAAATTCTCCCTTAGCCAATCAGATTCAGCACTTGTGGTCATGTGAACTATTTCTGGAAGCTCACCCCTTTTTACAATGCCAGGAGACTTTGAGTCCCCTGCTTGTCAATTTTCAATTCAATAAAACTTTAAACAGTTGTTTAAAACACAAAACACCCTAGTTTTTTTTGTTGGTTGGCTCTGTTTGGAGTTCCCCTATTTTTCAAAGCAAAGTGTTAGTAGTTGCTTTTTCCAAACTTACCACTATACAGCGCCTTCTGAACCTGGCAGCCTCTTAAAACTCTCTAAACAAAGAGTTAATAATTAGTTGTTGTGGTTTTTGCTTACGCTCTCAAATTCAGAGTTTGAACTTGAAATTCAATTCAATAGTTATTATAAAATTTACTATTATCTTGAGTTTTTCTTTAATTCTACTGGGGTTGAACCTGCTTTTGTTTAAACATTTGTTAAAGCTCTCCAAGTCTGCTACCAAGATCTCTAAGTGTCCCCACCCACTTCACTCTAGTTTTTCCTTGCAGCAGCCCTACCCAATCAGAATCCTATTGCTTTTAGGTCTGAAAATTTACCCTCTTACTCCAAATTTTGTGGGCGTCATTCCTATGATCCTCCCAGCTCTGAGATTTGTGGTGTTTTCTTTGGCCCCCTTTTTGCTCCTCCTTTGGACTACCTCCCCTGACTTATGGTCTCATATCTCTTCTTCTGCCTGCCTTGCAGGAGACAATCCTTCTAGTCTCTTGAACCTCCCTGGTGAACTTTTCATTTCTGGGGAGGCTATAGTCAAGAGTTTAACCTGCAATGACTTGGACCTCCATGCTGATGACTATGCTGTTCCTTCCCCCACATTTGAGGAGATGCCGGTGCTCACCCTGTCTAGTTTGGAGAGAAACACCTCAGTACCTCTCCAAGCACCTGTGAAGCTGTCTTCTGCCCCCACTTGTACGCCCTGGTTGCTCACTGGGTTAGCACTGATGGGGCTGAATGCCTACTTCACTCAGTTGTCCCTTGCATCCTCTCTTTGGTCCCCCCTCCAAGCAGCCATTTCAGTACTCCACTGGGCAGCATCCTGGTGGTTCATCTCACCAGGATGAGAGCCAAACTTAGTTAGTTTAGCCCCCCTCTCTTACACACTTAGTATGGGGCGTGTTTATACCATCTCAACTTTACGTCATTTTGAATCACACTATTTATCTTTAACTAAAATAAGCTTATTCCCAAACTAAAATAAAGCCTGTTTTATAGTGGCAGAAGATGTTCTTATAGTATTAATCCAAGACATTTATACTAAGAACAACCTAAAATAGCCCCACTATAATAGTTCTACTAGTAATTATCATTACTGGGTAAAAAACCAGCTTTGTTATATGTAATTTATAGCTTTATTATACATGGATAAATTGATAAGGTATCTCTTAATAAAATATTTAATAGTGATTTTGATATGGAAGGGGGTGATTACACTATTTCAATTTACGTCACTTTGAATTCCACTGGGTTTCATATCACCCAATAGATTCAATGTGCACAATAGATAGGAGAAAATATGGGGAAATTATATATGACGCAAGGCTACACTGTATTGATTTACCCACAACAATTCTTGCTTTCCATTTTTCAAAAGTAATATTTCACTTCAAAAACAATATTGATAAAAAATGTAAGAAATTGCCTGAAACTTTGCATATATATTTTTTGACCTCTTCTAAACAACCAGGTACTTTTTAACCCCAGTTGTATAAGCTAGTTTTTTGAAATTCAATTTTTACTCTTTGGCCTGGTTGAGGTAGCTCCACTGGAACTTTGTTAATTTAATATAAAAATGGTCAAAAACACTATGTTTTTGAGCTACAGCACCTCAATTACATCACTTCAAAAACGCCATTTTGACTGCAAGTTTTCAGTCAAAACTTGAAGTTTTATCTACTTGTGTTATTAATAAAATTTTATTTTACAAAACAAATTTTTTTGAAATTTTGATAGTATATATTTTAAGATTTTTTCTACAATTCCATGTAAAAATATTGACTACTTTAATATTAAAACATTCTCATTTTTCTCTTTAAAAATAACCCCCAAAATTCTCATATTTTGATGCTAATTCACTTTTAGATGCCTCCCAAGTCAATCAATAAAGCTGCGTCCAAGGCCACTAAGGCCTCCAAGTCCAAGGTCATTTCTCCAAAGGCCAAAAAAGCCAAAGCTCCCCCAAGACCCCAACTCCATCACCTGAACCAGAGGGAAACAGTCCTACCCCCTCCTCACTCTCCATTTGTTTACTCCCCTTCAGACCCCCAAGAGAAGTTATTCAGCTTCAAATACCACTCTGATCTCACCTCAGAGCCTGAAGAGGAAGAAGAGCAGGAGCCTGGTGCTCCTTTTGATGAGACAATTGAGATCTAGGATATTAACACTGTGCACAATATCTGCAATCAAAATGGCACCTTTGCTGTGCCTGCCACATACCCAGCCAGCTACCCAATTATGACCAAGAAGGGGGTGCCAGATTTGTATATAAAAGGTACAGTTTCATCTGTACAACAAGAAGAAAGCAATACACCAGCATCACTAAAAATGTGATAACATTGGGTGCCCAGCAATGCTCATCACCTATGGGTTTACAAGATTCAAGGCGTTAACTGTAGGCCATGACTGCACCAAGCCTTTTGACCCCATATACCAACTGATCTGTTGGTTTCTTTGTCAGGTTATCCCCATCACCAGGGATCAAACATCAACTGAGGTAGTGAATGATGTCCTTCTAAATCTCAATGACTCCCAACTTGCTGCTGTTTGTGGAGCCACTAAATTGCAGAGATACCTCACCAATCAGAGGTATGCTCTGAGCACTGAAGGTGTCAGTGCTAAGTCAATCAATCAGTTGATTCTGACCAAGGAGCAGAAGCTTTCACAGCATGAAGAGAGATTCCTCCTTCACAATGACAGCCAGCATGACCATGAGCAAATTATTTGCTTTGCTACCTCTTAGGATCTCTGCAACTGTCACGGCCCATACCAGAGTCTGACAGGACTCCCACAGGGGAGTCAGGCTGGGTCTAAAAGCCATGTACACAATAGGTGCAATTTTTACCAGGTAGTTAACTGCAGTATCTAGGGGGTGCCTACTCCTAGTATAGGGCACAACTTGGTTGTACAGCCCCAATACTGTGATGTAGACAAACCTCAAATTACTGAAGTCCTGGGCAGGAGGCGCATTGGGTAGATGGGGAGAAGTAGAAATCTCCTTCATAGCAGGAAGGAGATCCAGATGATGAGGATGGAAATACTCCAGGTAAAGAGCACATGATGGATTAAATGAGGTAGCAGGAGTATAACCAGGAGGATATGGATAGGCAAGTTTATATTGTGTTGTGGATTCCCAAATAGATGCAAATAGAATCATTAAATTTGAGCAAAAATAGACAATTCCTTCAATAAGATAATGATTTCTGAGCATAAACTTGTTTTATTAAGATTTCAACAGTGAGGAGGGCTTCTCCTCCTCACTAATTATACTTAATGGTAATTTAGTGGCCTTTTGTGCTACCAGAGAACTGATGGCATCAATTTCAGTTGAACTTACAGTTTTCACTAGAATTTGCGTACTTGGGCCAGGAGGTGGGTGCTCATTGATTGGTATAGCATGAACCTCTTTTGAACTGCAGCATGCCAAGGTATCACAGTTATTTATAGATCCTGCAAGCAATCAAGCGCCCAATTGCGCAATCAGACAATTGCGCTCCCAATGTATCATTTCTCAATAGCTGAGAGGCCCAAATTCAATAATAGAATCAAAGCCAGGGATTTGAGGCTTGTGTGCCTCTCAAATCCTGGGTCATTTGTTAGTTGAAAGGGGGGGTTTTCTTGCTCTGGGAGATACTTGGTAAAGGTTCCCAAGATGCAGGGGTTTTTTCCTCTAGAAAGGCCAGCTGATTGTTCAGGGCATTCTGGGCCCTGACAGCAACCTTCTCAACTGCAAGACCTGGCTTGAAGATGGAACTTTCTCCACCTGCCCAAAGATATTTAGCCAGCTTTGGAACATTCAAAGGCAGGTGGGAAATCTTGTTCTTCCCCTAGTCTTCTTTTTCCTCCCAAATAAGAAGCAGGAAAATTATGTCCAAGCTATTTCAATTTTGAAGGCCAAGTTGAATGAGATCCTCCCAACCATTGAAGAGGAGCCAAATGAGACTACAAGGCACAAAAAGAAGGCCCAGTCCCAGGAAGAGGAAGCCACCCCAACCAAAAAGCAGGAAGAAAGCCTTCCATACCCTGAATATCTGGTAGTGGATTTCAAACAGGCTCAGGCAAATGTCTTCATAAAAGTCTTCAAGAGCTCCCCCAAGGGATGCTACTTTCACTTTTGGCAGGCACTTTTCTGCTGCCTTCAAAAATGCTCAGATTTACATGAGCTTGTCAATGCAGAAGGCTCAAAAGAGGCCAAGGACGTCTTCAATTACTTTTCTGCCCTTGCCTTAGTAAGAAAGGAGGAGACAAATGCCTTCTACAACACCCTCCTTTGTCCCCCATATATCATAGCCAACCAGCCGGCCTTTGCGCCTTTTATTGAGTATTTTGAAACTCAATGGGCTGGTATTTTTCAGGGATCATATCACATCAGAAAAGGAAGTGACTCAACCCAGTGGAACTTCTATAAGCAAGTCAAAGATGGGCTTATCAAGACCACCTCTTCCCTTGAAGGGTGGCATAGCCAGTTTGCTACAAGGGTCAGGGTTCAGAAGCCCAAATTCAACAATGTAATGGTGCATCTAAAAACACTGCAGGCCATCTCTGCCCGCCTCTCTAAGACTGGTATGAATACTAAGGGCAATCCCCCAAGCAGACTAAGGCAGTTAAAAAGTACACAGAGATCAGCAAGCTTGTTCTTACATACTATCCTAAGGATATAAAGCTTGAGCATCTCCAAGCTATCTCAGTTGCTCTTTCTACCAATGTTTGAGCCCTTTTCCAATAAACAATACTTTAAATTCTCTCTTCTTTCCTTTGATTTTATCTTTCTTTTAATTTTATTTAGTATTTGGTAAAACTGTATGCTTATTTTAAATTATAGTTCAAGGTTATAATAGATTAAAATGGTTGTTTTTTTGTATATTTTGACTTTTAGGCTTTGTGCAGCCTTTTTGGTACTAATTTAATCCTTTTTTATTGCAGATTTGTAATTCTGAGGTTTTTTTAAGCCTAGAAATGTTTTTTTTTAAATTTATTTTTTATGAGCTTTTTGAGTTTTTTGGAGTTCAAAAAATCTAAAATTTTAAAAGTTGTTTTTCATAGTCACAATGCCCTAAATTGAAATGGTGTTTTTACTATAAAATTGAGATAGCTAAAAATTGAGATGGCATATTTCTAGATAGCGTTTTTTGAGATGATTTTTTCAAAATAGTGTGTCTTACCAACTACCTGCCTCCCAGTTGCCTTCTCCAATTCCCCTGCCCTTGTACAATGACGCCTTTTGAGAATTACTACCTGCACCTTCTTCAAGGCGCTTCTTGGGACTCTTCTGGAGTGACTGTTCACCATAGCTGCCCTCTTGAGACGCCAAGCCCTTTTAATCCTGTTGTTTAATCCAGTGGGGGGAAATGTTGCAGATCCTGAATGGATTAGACAAAGTACTGTCTACTTAGGGTTTAAGCAACAAAACAATTGCGCAATTTCCCTATTGCAGCACAGTTTTATAAAGGTTAATTACATTTAAAACGCCTAGAAAACATGTGCTCAAAGCATATTTGAGCTGCACATCTAGCGCAAGCTTCACTTCTGAAGTTACTAATTGGCCAAGGAAATAATTGCCACTTGCCTCCATTAGACTAGGCGCATAAAACCAGTTGTTTTCTTGTGCAGCTCTTTCTGCTATGCCTTTCCACTCTCCTCCTTTTGGGAAGTTCTTCTGGCTGTGTCTCCTTTCCCCTGGTGGGAATTCCCCTGCCTTTCACTATATAACTGCATCACTATCTAAATAAATACCAGTTTTGTCTTTATATCTTTTATTCTTCTTTCTACACTAAGACTGCCACTATACCATCCAAAGGTAAATTATTAAAAGTGAGGATTACTGACTAACTAATTGTAGAAAATAGCACCATATACTGATACAAATACAAAAATGATCTTGGAAGTCTGAACCCTATTTATAGTCAAGTG
The DNA here is from genome assembly GCA_014839935.2 of Entomophthora muscae. Lineage (NCBI taxonomy): Eukaryota > Fungi > Entomophthoromycota > Entomophthoromycetes > Entomophthorales > Entomophthoraceae > Entomophthora > Entomophthora muscae. Next base: position 19,683 of record QTSX02004644.1, on the reverse strand, counting down.
AGGAGAAATGTAAAGCCACAGAAGGTTGACTACCAATGATGGTCAGCCATACCAAATAGTGATCATTAAATGCTTCCCAAGATAGGTTAATTTGGCATGTTAAAGGCAAAATGATAGGATTGATGATCTAAACTAGATGATTCACTGCCAGTAAATTCCTTTTGTCACCTATCCATTTCCAAAAAATACCATCACCATATATTACTGCCAATAAATACCCTTGATCAGGATTATTTTCATTTTTTAGCACAGCCACTAATTCCCATTAACAAATCAACACTAATATGGAATTAAACTTGGTAATACCAAATCCCCTAAGCATGGCTACCATGGGACCCCATATAGGTGAACACTGCTTGCTTTAAACTACTACAGTAGAGATGAGGGTCATTTATTGCTGGTAAATCCCTCAGCTCAACTCACAATCTGAATTATTAAACCTAATTGAGGAATATATGTCATTAAATCTGACCTGTTACCTGCTGGAAAACCCCAAGTAAATTCTGCCATTTTTTAATAATCAATTTTTTTAAATAATCAACCCATGTGAATTCTGCCATCTAATCCCAATTTTTTCTCCATTATTAGTCCAAAAGTGTGGTTAGAGTTCTTGCCATCCCTGAACATATCAGATGTACTCTTCTTTAAAGAAGAATACTGTATATATGAGCAAGGATGAGACTCACCTGGCACATAACTACTAGCAGCCAACTATGTGACTATGAGGCACAGCCAACCAGTGTACACCAAGAGATCATATTTATACCAGAGTCATTGTAAGGAATTTAATTCCTTTTACATACAATAATTTTAAAATTGGCACAGAAAATTCCAAGAAACATGATATTTTTAATGCAATTGTTAATTTAGAGCCAGATTCTAAATTACAAGAAACAGTAAGGCTGTTGAATCCATGTTTGAATTCAAATAATGAATGGTTAATGAATATACAATTTAAATTGAATTTTGAATGCAAAAACACAACCAAAAGCTTATAAAGCCATATAAATTGTAATTTAAGCTAACCAAACCTGGGGTTGGACAAAAACAACAAAAAATAGATTAATAATATAAATTTTAATTCAATTAAGAGATCCAAAAATACCCCAGTGTATAATGTAGCCAATCAAAGCTTTTAAAAAACCATAACCGCCTCCACTGCACCTCCTGCTGTCCTAAACAGCCAACCAGAAGCCACAGATCATCTAAGCCAAAGAAATAACCCACATCCCAGTAAGAAATCCCCCCAAAACATAGTCACCAGGCCAACTGCAACCTGCAAGCACATCCAAACCTTACCTCTTCCTGCTTTGCAGGCTGCAGCTTGATGCAGTCCTGCAAGGAAATACTTCACCATCAACTCTTGCAGCAGCCTCTGGTAACCACTCTTACTATTCCCACATTTTACTCAGTATTTAAGCTGAGCTTTCCCTCCTGAGAAATTTGCTCCAACAATTTTATTCCTGTCTACACTCCAATAAATCTATATTTTCAAGCTTCTAAAACTTGATCAGTAGATAAATAAGGTTCCCTCTACAATATCATGAAACTCATTTTTCTGGTATGAGCTTTCTGTATGTTAATTAGTTATGGCCAGGAAAACATGAACTTTGAAACCCCTGAACCAACTCCCACTTATAAAACTGAAGAATCCATTTGGTATTGTTTTGATCCACAGCTCTGTCATGCCCCCTGTGTTGAAACTGCTTGATTCCCTCAAATTATACATCCCAAGCCCCCCTGGTTGGTGTTGGGATACACCAGTGTCTCCTATTTGTTAAACCACTTTACTCCCGTTTTGGGAAGATTTTGCTTAATCAGTTGCCTTTTAAATATGCTAATGATAGGAATCCCAGTAGGATCCACTCTGGTTAAGTTTAACTTGAAGCTCTTCTCCATTCAATTGGAGAAAAGGTCCTCAATAAATGGATCCCTGACAGGCATGGCCTGCATCTGAAAATAACATCACACACTTTGTTGGAACTAATCAGGTCCTTGTAGGTCAGATGATTAATATTATAGCAAGGAATAGATACCCTTGGCTAGACAGAGAACAATCCAATCACACCCAGAGTGATATATATAAAATTCCTCATGGGCATCACATAGACAATCTTTTACACCCTACATCACAATTATTGTAAGCCTTGGGCCCAGGAACCCTTCAATAAAAACAACATTATTGCACTCACTATTTAAAACTTGATCATAACATCAGGACAGGTACTAATTTTACTCATTTCACACAGGCTAATAATTAAAGTGCAGCTGATCATCCAAAGGTGGTAGCCCAGTCAACTTCACAGTATATATAATTGACCTTTAAGTTTATTTTTTTAGCTTTTGCTTTGATCTTGTATATTTTCATTTATCTCAAAAGTTTAAAGCACTACCATATATTAGCTTGGTTTGATTTTTTTAATTGGGGGAAGGCTGAAGTGTGCTCATTGGCTTCAAAGCTACACTAGACCACAAAAGCAATATAAACTAATATTTGAAATTGGTGCCACTATAAACCTACTAATTCTAGAGCAAGTACAGTAGTTTTAGAAGCTATGGCAACAACCAAAAATACTTCAGATTTAAACAAAATGATTTCAGATTTGAACAAAATCCAAGTTGCGCAAGATTCAGGATTCAATTAATTCAAATATATTTGGTTAATAAATGAACTTTCAAACAAAAAAAACGAAATTTCACTAGCCCATTATACAAAATTATATCAAAAATCAGCAGCGTTGTTTAAACCACAAACAAAATGAACTGACTCAAGCAAGTAAAATGGATGGATGCTGTTATGGAGTATATCATAATCCAAAGAGGATTCATATAAGTCACAAACAGAAGGACTAAAATGAAACAAAATTTGAGAAATCTGGAAGTGAGATTCCATAAGCACAAAGCAAAATGAACTCACACAAGATGTGTAGTATGAGTAGCCTAAAATAGAAAACTATCAATTGAACAGCCAATCAACAACTATCCAATTTAGGATAGAGGCATTTTATTCATTTTCATGGCTCCTGATTTGTATGAAATGATTTTGAGAACCTTCCAAATATGGAATGGTCATTACAATAAAAATCAATCATTAAATTTTAAAATTTCTACTTTTAGTGATTTTATCCTAGGTTTTTTTTTCAATATGGTTTTCAACAGCAATCTCTTCAACGGTGCCAGCAGCCAAGCCAGCTTTAATAGAGGCAAGGCTCAGGATGTGGAGGAACCTGTTTATACCCAAGCCTTTGAGGCAGGTAACAAGGAAGCTGACCTGTACCTGACCACTGACCCCTATGGATTTTACTTGTTCAGTAGTCACACAGTGTCTAGCTCTGCCCCTGATCCCGTACCCACCCCTGCACAAGCTGCCTGCCAACCAACCAATCAGAATGGCAACCTTGATTTAGAACATCTTCCTGATGCTAGCCAACCTTCCCCCTACAGCCAATCAGGCTTCAGCTCCTGCAGCCCAGTGCCCCAAACAACAAATCATCACCACCCAAATTCTCCAGGAAATTGTGGCACTAAACCTACAGGGTCTGTCCTGGGAACAGATTGCTGCCCAGTTGCAATTTACCTGAGCTACTGTCATGCGGGAATTCAACAACCTGATGAACAGGGGGAATCTGATTGGGACGGCCAAGAAGCCAAAGAAGGCCCCCAAGTCCCAAATCAATGAGGCATACCCAATAATGCTTGACCTCCTCCAGTAGGACCCCAAGATTCCCCTAACCCAGGTCCACAAACAGCTTGTGCACCATAACATCTGGGTCTCTGAGCACATGGTGCAGCTCTAGATGCACAGAAAAGTGGCTTCCATATGGGTTCTTACCAATTTTGCCAGCAACCAATGGAATGGCGCTGAGGATTCCCTGTATGACACCGCCATTGAATCAACTCTGGTCCAATGCCTGACTAGTCTAATTGATGATGTCCTGTTTATCTCCTACTACAAGTTATCAATTGCGTTTGGCAATTTTGGTGAGCAAGGAAAAGCTGCTGCCAAGAATAGAAGGAAGAAGGTCAAGAAGGGGACGTTTATTGGTGCATTTCTGGCTGTTTCAGCCAAGGGTTTTGTCTACTATTGGATAAACCCAGATTTCACCAATGGCTACAAGCACAGCCACATCCTTGGTGGATTACTCAACTCCTGGAATGGCTTGAATTCAAAGCATCAGGTTTTCTTGAGCCACCAGATAGAGGGTAGCTCCACTGCCCTTGAGGCCATTCAGGGACGTGGGCACCAGGCCTCAGTATACCCTGCTGACCACGCAGACATCCATCTGGCTGATGTTGTCTTCTTTAACATTGGATCCACACTACAGGAGCACCACCCTCAGGATTTCAAAAACCTCTATCTTGGGGTCCTTGACCACAATTCTCTCTTTGGCCGCCAATGGTGGCTGACTTGTTTGCTCAAATTGTCTTTCACGTGAACATGGGCAACCAATCACACAAAGATAAGCGCCTCCCACCTTGGGCCACTGCCACCTACCAGTCAATGACCAATGAGGAATATGACAAGCGTTATATGGCAGCCATCATACACAATCCTCCTACCCCTACCCCCACCACCAATACCCCCAAACGCAAACCCAACCCATCCAATCCCAGACCCCCCAGGCCAGCACTGCCTTGACGTTTTCCTTCCCGCGCTATTCTGCCTACTAGGCATCACTCTTCCCCACCCCATAAACCCTCTTTCAAAAAATTTCTATTTCTATTATCTTTTTTTTTGAATTTTGATTGTTCATGTTCTCTTTGTTTATAGTTGGCTTTATTCTTTATGTTCTGCTTATTTCTATAAAATCATATATTTACTATGCCATGTATCTAGATCCAGAAAACAGTTATTTTTGCCGCTTTGCACAGCCCCTTGTGACAATATTAACAACAATTAGGTGATCAGCTGAATTTGAATTAGAAAATTATAGGTTAAATTTTTTTAGATAAAGTTGTTACTGATCCAAATTCAAAGCCTTAATGCTAAACTTTAAGCCAATCAGGAGCCAAGTGATAAAGTGATTGTTGTGACATAAAGGGTCATTCAATAATTCTTTGATGCATGTGCACGAATTAATATGATTGGCTGGATCTTTTGCTATTGTACACCATTGCTGCTGTGGCAATGGCGCACAATGGCAAAAGATCCAGACAATCATATTAATTCGTGCACATGCATCAAAGAATTATTGAATGACCCTTTATGTCACAACAATCACTTTATCACTTGGCTCCTGATTGGCTTAAAGTTTAGCATTAAGGTTTTGAATTTGGATCAGTAACAACTTTATCTAAAAAATTTAGCCTATAATTTTATAATTCAAATTTAGCTGATCACCAAATTATTGTTATTATTTTCACAAGGAGCTGTGCAAAGTGCAAAAAAAATAAGGCAATTAAGGAAACAATGCCAACACAAAGTAAACAACACATACTGTAAATTCAAAACCTGAACGTAAGAATGCAGGATTGTCAAATCCTTGGTCCAAAAGTTGAATCACTTTTGTGGGATGGCCTTTTTTTAATTAAATTGATTTTTTTGTATTTTTATTTGAATATTTGAAAATGCGGGAACTCATAGACACTTTGCAAAGTTCAAGTCAAACTGCATATTTCCAATGGACAAAATGAATTAACTGGAATCAGATTTGAAGCGTTCAAATCCATCAGCCATTTTCATTAAGTTTACTATGTTTTTTGAAATTGCGGGATTGTCAAATCCAAGAACCAAATTTCAAATCACTTTTGAATGCCACTAGTAAACTCAGATATTAATTGCAGGAACTGGAATCCAAATTTAGTGTACACTAAGCACACTAGGAAACACCAACTCAAATAAAGAAGCTCCACTCTGCATAAAATCAAACTAAAAATTCAATCTCAATAATCATAATTAGACATAAAAATTGATTAAACCTTAAAATCATCCAAACCCAGAAAGTATACAATATTATTCACTTCAAATCACCAATATAGAAACTCTGCTACTTTTTAAGGCTAAATCAAGAGAAAACAACTACCCACAACTAAACCAATAACTCCAAATAAATACATATTTAATCTAATATATATATATTTTATTTTTATGGACCGTCAATTGCATTCCCAACCTGCTCCTGCACCAGCCTGCGGGGCAGCCTGTCCACAAGGGCGTCCCAGAGGGTCCAAGAACAGACCCAGAACCCAACTTGAGGGGAGTCATGCCAATACACAGGCCTCCCAAGGTGTCAGCGCCAGCCAACCACCTCCTGCATCCCAAGCCAGTACTACCAGCTTGAATCCCAGGCAGAAGCCACTCTCAAGGCCTGCCACAAAAGTCTCCTACACCAGGGTCACTGGGAATAATGAGGTTACTTACACCTCCACTGTTTACCCAGTTGTCACCTGGCCCTGCACTCTTGATCCAAGAGTTGCTACTTCCTGCCCCTGCGTCTTTGACACCACCTACAAACCATTGGCAGCCACTGTTGAGCCATCTGCGCCTATTGTGTATTCAACCATTGACAGCGCCACTGCAAGCAAGCGTGATCCCACCTTCTACACAAAGGCCCCCTGTGTCAAGCCTGGTAGCCAGGATGCCGTGGTACCTGCCAAGGGCTGGCGTCAGTTGACGGATAGTGAGCGTGAAGCTCTCCTCAACTGCTTGAACGGGGGAATGGTGGTTTGAGATATTGCGTCCTGATTTGGTGTCACAGACAGATACATTGCCAACATCAACACCAAGTATGGCAATACCAGGCAAATTGCCAAATCCACCAAGGCAGAAAGACAGCCCAAACTCCTTCAGCCTATTCACATTGACGCAATCAAGCAGTGGGTAGCCAAGGATTACCACCTGGACACACTTGCTGTCCAATCAATGCTTGCCACAGAGTTTGGGCTTTCTGTTTCCAAAACCCTTGTCTACAAAACAATGGTTGATTTGGGCTTCTTATGGAAGGTGCTCGGAGTTTTCATGTACAATAGGAACAGTGAAAAGACCATCAAGGATTGACGCATTTATGCCAAGACATATCTGGCACTAAAGAAGACTGGGAATGTCCAGTTCTTCTATATTGACAAATTTTTGTTTCCTCCTCACTCAGGTCTAGGCATGGGTAGGTTGAGAAGGGGTCCAAGGACAGCGTAGCCCATTGTGCAGCTGTCTGTTCCCAGACCTATTCAATGGTTGCGCTTCTTGGTCCTTGCAGGTTGGACCAGTATCAGAGATTTAAGGCTCCCATAACAGCAGGACCTTTCTCAATTTTCTCCAAACTGTCAAGGAGTACCTGCAGATAAATTACAGCGGCACAACCAACATTGTTGTGCTTGATAATGTCGGGCTCCACAAAGTGGATCTGGTTGTGTTCAAATTCCCCCCATCAAAGAACCAACCACACCTCCAGCCACCAACTTACCAATTGCCCAATGAGACTTCTCTTCCTCCCGCCATATTCCCCAATCCTGAATCCAATCAAGGAGGTGTTTGGTTGGATCAAGAATAAGGTGAAACAAGGCATTCCTCAGGACACTGAGGATCTATTCAATATTCTTGAGGTCAGCCAATTTGCAATGTCACCCAATGTGGTGGCAGCTTTTTACAAGCACTGAGAATCCTTCCTCCCCAAAGCCCTGGCCTCCAAGCCAATCAGATAAATGGGCGCTCTGGGTTTTATTTTTTTTATTTTTATTTATTTTGTTTTTATTAGGACTCAAAAATTATTATTTATATATAATAATGTGACGTTTGAATGTATTATAGACATTTAAGAATACATAGAAAAGGTAAGTAAAATTATCTATACTAGGTATGGAGAATATATTTTTATTATAATGCACTGAATATTATATTGACTGTTGCGCTAACAAATGAATAAATTAAAAAAGATGGAAATAGAATAATTTTATTTAAATAATTGTGAATTATTGATGGTACTTTGGCTTTTTTAAGCCATAAATTGGACCTTGCATGTCATCATCTGATCTTTGTTATTTCAGTGCCACTATAGCCACACAACACAACCACCAATGATTTTCATGTATTGCTTACTAATTAGTACTTAGGACGCGGGTCAAGTATATCAAATATGTTTATCAAATAACATTATGATGGAAAGGTAATTTGAGTTCTAAACAATCATTTGTTTAGAAAAATAGTGGAGCAGGCCGCATGGTGCGGATAAATTCAATTCTTGATGTTTATCTATGTGATAAATAAACCCGTATTCAACAAGCTAATAAATAAAAGCATTTTTAACTTATTTTTAATATTTGACGTGGTCACAACTTTAACTAATGTCTTGTAATATATTTAGATATATTAATATTATAATTTACATACTAAAAGTTAAAATAAAAATTAAAATATTAAAAGAAAAATTATAATTATAAATTGTAAAAGTTAAATTTTAAAGTTTAAATATTTGAAATTTAACTATTTTTATTAAATTGTGATTTATTCTAGTATTGAAATATTTGATATTAAAATTTTTAATATTAAATTTTAGATACCAAATATTTTTAATATTTAAATATGTAATATTAAAATTTTTAAAGTAAAATTTTAATAGTACATATTTCAGTATTAAAAAATTTAGTATTAAAATATAAAAAATTAAAAAAATTTAATTTGCAAGGGGAAAATATTTATTGGGGGATGCTAATTGCAAAGGGAATGTGTTTATTCTGGAAAATTATACCCCAAAATTAAAATTCAGCTAATGCATCTAATTGGATCCACATACTCTTTGTTTGTGGTGGACAACCCTGGATGTGATTGCTAGAGGGGTGGCGCCCTGTACCCCAGTGGTTGCTGATTGTTTGATAAAAGGCAAGTGGGTGAGCAAATCAACTAGTAGGCTTTTTTTTTGGGGGGGGGGTATGTAGTACCCGTATAGTGTTGCCAATGCAATGAGTCATAGAGGACATACTTGACTGTCCTGTATCCCCGTGGTGTTTTCTGGCAGTTGAGGGCTACGCGGCAAATGTCCATTTGAATAGGTACATCCTCCAACTTTTTGACATTGGTTTTTAATATGCAGTGGAGGAGGATTCCCAGGTATACCACAATGTGGATTCTTTGCAAGGTATAATTTTCTGAGAACATGCATAATTTTTTGAATGTTTGCACTAACCTATTAATATAGGACGTTTGGTTGAACTTAAAGAGGGTTCTGGGGGCGCCCAACTTGAATCAGCCCCCCAGGCCTTGGCAAATGAAATAAATAAAGGATTAAAGTTATTCACGAGGACTGCATCTCCAACTTTATTTGATAGTGCTTTAAAAACTTCATTAAAAATTGCAGATTTCAAATATTCATTTCCAATTTGAAAGTCAGTTTTTATTAAATTCTTTTCATATTTGTTGATGTTAGTGAAGGGGAATTTTTGAATGCTTTTGTATATGTATTCATCAAAGTTCAGTTTTATATCCCTGCAAATTTCATTCATTTCTTTGATTTTGATAGTTGATCCTAGCTCGTATGCTTCCCTTATCCATGGCAAGCACCCTGCAGGTGGTGAATATTCCCTATCTTGAGCTTCAATATTAAGAAAATTATTCATATTCTGTTGAATTATTTTATTTATTTGGTTTTTATTTATTTGCTTTACAGGGGCCACCAGGGACTGGTAACCCTCGTAAAACCAACTTGGCGTATAAGCCGCCACTTCTGCAACCTCATCCCCATTCCTGGTGATGACTAAAATAAATATAAGTAAACATAAAAAAACTTACTAATTGTTTCCCCTGTGGCCCCCTCAGCCACAGGCACCACTTCAGCAAACTTCATGAGCGTTGGCTGCTCTCCATTAATCTTCCTGGGCTTAAATTTCTTATATTTTTTGCTACTTGTGTTTTTTCTTGGTTTTCATTTGATAAAGCTTCTGTATTTCTTGAAGCACTTCTGCTTCTTGATTGTGCTTCATTTTCATCTGTTTCCATTTGGTTGATTTTCTCTTCATTGGTGTTGATTTCCTTTTGAATTTCTGTTCCTTCAATTAGTTTGATCTTATTGTTTTCTTTGGCCCCCTTCCAGAACTCCCACAAATTGTAGGCCGCGTTGTTGAACTTTAGACTTGATAAAATTGTTCCCTGTAGATTAAGTAATTTTCTTCATTCTTTTCAATTATAATATTTCCCAATTTATCCAGAGCATCTTCTTTTGACTGGATCAGTGATTGGCCCTTGTTACCCAGCTTTCCTGTCACTATTTCCCTGATATTTCTTTCTATATCAACAACCTTTTGCAGGTGTGCTTCTAATTTGTTGATCAAGTTATAGATAGTTGACATATTGTTTGAATTCCATCAAAAAACCGGTTTTTATAGTACTATCTTCAACGCATACATATTTTTCATCATCATTAATAAATTAAAGACAATAAACGTAAATATTGGATTAGAATATTGCAATTAGACATCAACTCTTGATATTTTGATATTATGTGCATAACTCAATGTATTTTGTTCAATAAAATCCACTGTAAACTAGGTTTTTTTCATTACAATTTAAAATAAATTGACTGTGTTTATATTAGGGCCATTAACGCTTGGTACAAATATTGATACATAGTGCATTTTACAGCCTGTATATTTACCTATTGGTAATACTTCTGTAAACTTTCCAGTTGGATTTTATGAGGTAATAATAATGTAATGTGTTAATAAATTACAGTTTACTATCATTAATTGGTTGATTTTCTTTGCTGTGGCAATTATGCATTTTCTGATATTTACACACTAGTATCCAATTGGTTGGCTTCACATCCAATCACACAGGCAATAGGAAAACAAGACACCACCCCAAGACTGGATGTGGTTGGGGTGGTGGCTTGTTTTCCTATTGCCTGTGTGATTGGATGTGAAGCCAACCAATTGGATACTAGCGTGTAAATATCAGAAAATGCACAATTGCCACAGCAAAGAAAATCAACCAATTAATGATAGTAAACTGTAATTTATTAACACATTACATTATTATTACCTCGTAAAATCCAACTAGAAAGTTTACAAAAGTATTACCAATAGGTAAATATACAGGCTGTAAAATGCACTATGTATCTATATTTGTACTAAGTGTTAATGGCCCTAATATAAACACAGTCAATTTATTTTAAATTGTAATGAAAAAACCTAGTTTACAGTGGATTTTATTAAACAAAATACATTGAGTTATGCACATAATATGAAAATATCAAGAGTTGACATCTAATTGCAATATTCTAATCCAATATTTATGTTTATTGTCTTTAATTTATTAATGATGATAAAAAAATATGTATGCTCATAATTTTAAGATATTTGTAAAATGTACAAAATTGTATTAATTATGGGAAATGTTGATAATGTAAAAAGAAAGTATTGTTAATTATGAATTGAAAGAGAGATATCAATTTTAATAAGTTGTCACAAAGAAAAGATTTATTTACTAATCAAAGGACTGGAAGGGGAGGGAATGGGCGGAATGAACATCACCTTCATCTGCACCTGTGAGAGGGGCGGCATTAGAGATAGTGGAGAGGGAATGGGTGATGGTTTGGGAGTCAGGGTAGAAGGCAGGTGGCTGATGGGGGATTGGGGAGGCAGGGTTTGTTGACTGGGAAGGGGCAGCAAGAGTGGATTGCTTCAATTGCTTGAATTCTTCTTCTGTCACATATACTGGCTTGACAAAACAGATGGACTGGCGTGGGGGGAGACAGGGGTCCCTTATGGACTTATCACTATCACTTGCATAGAAGATGATGAGATCAAATAAGTCCTGGACAGACACAGAAGGGAAAAGCTCATTCCCCTTATCAATTTGGGTACATAGTTTGTTGTAGGTGGCAGGCTTTAAGCGCCTGAGGGCGGAACTGAAATTATAGAGACATACATCTGCAAGATGCATGTTGGCATAGTTGATGGGGTAGGACCAGCAGGTATGCCCCACAGCCCTGATTTCTTGGGTAGCCCATTACTGCTGCTCCATCTCTGCACTCAGTACAACTGTATGCACAGTGTTTTGTGTGGTCCACTCCTCCAGCATGGCCTTGAGCTCTGTCTGGTAGGCATACCCATCTGCGGTGTTTAATATTGCCAAGTAATAATTGACGCCCAATGGGGAAACTGCCAATAAAACCCCAACAAACAGATACAATATTGGGCCGCGCTTGTACACATCAGACCAGATACGCTTCTCTCCAAAGTCTTGGATACTTGCAGATATCTTAGCATACAACAGGAAAATTACGTCATTATGGGCCCTCATTGCTCTTCCTTTGATAAAATTAATAATAGTTGAATTGTAGGGGTCAGTGTCCATCAAACTGGGGCCACTGAGAACTTTATTGGACAAGATTCTAGCAGCAACCACAACTCTGTGCATCCACAAATTCACTGTTCTTTTGTTGGTGAAGATGCTGTGGAGTCCCAACTGGAGATGTAACTGGACCAGGGGCATCCACAGGTCACATTACATAATGGCCATCATAAGGGGATGGGCTGTGTCATCTTTGGTCAAAGTACAGGCACCAGTTGAGGTCTTCTTGGTAGGGGGCCACAGTTGGCGTTGGCTTGCAGGGCTGCAGCCACAGTAGACTTTGCAAACCCCATTGCGGCTGCAATTTCCCTGAGGGACATAAGCTTCCCTTGCTTTTCAACCATTTCAAGAACAATCTCTGTAGTGATTAGTTTTCTTCTGCATATTGCGGGCTGATTGGCTGGGGGAGAGATATGTCCATCTTGTGAACTGATCAATGCCACCTGATTGGCTGTTTTTGGGGTCCTGGGCTCTCTGGGTGACCCCATGGCTAAAATGGCTGGTTTTGGATGCCATTGCTGATAGGGGATTTGGGTTAGCAGCTGCCTATGCATGAGGGGCAAACAGGTCCATGCTTGAGGATGCAGGAGAAAGAACAGACTCCTGGATAGTGCTTGCAGAGGGGCCTGCGGGTTGGGAGTGGCTATAGACAGAGGCTTCACTGTTAAGAGACCCAGTGTAGCCCTGCATAATTTTTTCAAGGCCAGGGAACAGCTTGTTGACTTGGTTGTTGTTGAAAGAAGACATAATAAATTTTTATTAAAAAATTTTAAACTCAAAAAGAGACATGTATATTTTAGTCAATTTTATTGTTAAGTATGTTAAGTTAGTGAATATTACTCTCAAAATTTTAGCCGTCCTAAATTGGAATAGGACAATTTTTGAGAATGCCTATGATTCCTAAAAGAATCAGCACAAATCCACTCTAGATCCTTTGGCATCCTTTTTGAGACACCCATAAATTATATTTATTTCAAATTCTTTGCAATTATGATTTGAAACTTGGTTCTGGGATTTGACAATCACGCAATTTCAGACTTGTTAAGTTTTACATGGTGTCTATGATTTGTTTGAAATACAGGAAATCTCAAATTGTACATTAGAATCCTGCATTTCTGATTCATGTATCCCACATTTGTTTGTTGGGTTTTGTCTTTTGTTAGTTGAGTTATCTTCTCAAGAGATTCAAAATTTGCCAATTTAAATAAACCAAAAAAGTCAAATAAAATGGTTAATTTTATTAAATATTTTACTTTTCACTCAGCTGAGTTGCCCGCAAAAGTGATGTAAAATTTGGACCAAGGATTTGGACAATCCCGCATTTTTACATTCAGGTTCTGAATTTACAGTATTGAGATGAGCGTAAAACAATACACAATGGGTAAAAAGATGGGATAGTGTAGCAAATGAGAAAACAAACAGGAATAAACAAAGAGGCAACAGTATCAGAATAATACAGATTTTATTGGGGCAAAAGCTATAAAAACATATGGAAAGGTTAGTAAAAAAATCATATGAGAGAATTGGAGAAGCTTTTGAAGGATCTTGACTCTGCAATTGCAAAAATCAAAGACATTGACCGCAAGGTCAAGACAAAAGTCAAGGCTGCCGTTCTTACAGGGGACAAAATTGAAAAGGTGTCTGCCAAGTCACTCATGTCAAGATGCCAGACACCCCCAAAATAACAATTGAGCGTCTTCTTAACGTTCAAAACTGTAGTTGAGGGCCTCCAGTTCAAGTCATTTGCCCTCTCTGCACTATCTGTATTGGTTGGCAATCCTGAGATGTATGCACATCTCAAGCCAGCCAATCAAGCAAGAACTGAGGATGAAGAATTGCCCGCCCAACTGCTTGCGCCAAGAATGGCTAAGCCTGCTGAAGCCGCCGGCAAGGAGGAAACCCACAAAGGTACATAAAAAATTATTATTAATAAAAATTCCACAATACTTACCTTTTTTTTTATAGAAAAAATTGACAGTGAACTCTGCCGGTTCCTGGTTCCTTTTTTCCTGCCCACCTTCTATTTGAATTATGCCACTCACGTGGCCAAACAGCTCTATCTGTCCCCCCTGGCTTGCGGGAGCTCAAAGACAGAATCCACAGGTCCTTCCCAATGACAAGGGACACGCTAGCCAAGCTGACACATTCTGAGGGGTCATCTGAGTGGGCAGTTACTGCCTACAAGGATGCCCAACTGGTCCATCTTAACCTGGTGGTTCTCAGTGGAGTTTACTGTGTAAAATATCATTGAGCTTGTTTGGGACGTCCTGGAGACACTCTCATTCAATAATGTACCAGAGATGGGCCAGGCCCATGCAGCTGCCTGCTTCTGCTTCCTGGTGGAGCACACCCTATCTTACCTTCTGGAAAACTTTGGGCATGCAGTAGGAAAATTGGCTGTTGCAAATGCAACTGATGTGAAGAAGACCAAAATCCTCCTGGTAGACTTTGGGCAGGCCTGGAGCGCCAACAAGATAGGGATCACTCTGGCAATAGATCTCACCTTTGCAAAGACAAAACACAAAAAGAAGATTAGTGCTATATAAAATAAACTTTGTAAGTTTACTTAAGCCTTTGCTGGTTAAAGGCTTCATCTGGTGGCTTACCTGAGGTTCCTGTTGTACTTCAGGATGGGTGCAAATGTAGAGGTCCTTTATGGGTTCTTTCTTGGGATTGACAAGGCCAGGCTCTCCCTGGACAACAAGAAGGTCCCCTCTCAGCTGCAGCTTGGTGGACCACATAATCCAGGGCACCCTGGTCCTGGCAAGGATTTACAGGACTGCAGCCCCAGCAGAAAAGCTGCTCCTGAACTCCCACCTCACAATCCTCCCTTTTACTAGCCACAGAAAATACTTCAATCAGGGTGTATCCACGGTCTACAGTGTGGCAGTGGAGGTTGTGTGCCACTTCCATTGTAGGGTGGGTACATACCGCTGAACCCATTATAGGCGCTCTTAATTTTTTCTATATATCAATAAACATCTTATATACTCTAGATTATTTTTATTATAATAATTTTTTAAAGTCTTATTTTAGCAAACAAGTTTTGCAAAACAAATCCTGGAAAAGGTCTTTATAAAATCATAATAATATGTGTTAATAAGGTTTACTTCTAATTTTTACACTTTACATTTGACTTTTTTAATTTGATTTTTATATTTATTTGACAAAAGTGATATAAATATATTTGCATAATCCAGTATCAAGCTTCTGGGATACCCTTAGATGCCATAATAAAAAATGATTAAAAATAAATGAATTACTAACCTTCATTGATTGCCCTGCTGAATGTGTTTGCAGGCTTGGAAACATCTAAATATAAAATGATAATTAATAAATCTTGAGTAGTAAATTAGAGGATATAAAAAAGTTGGACAAGCTAAGCCTTTAATTGATTGGCTGTTGAGCAAGGCACACAGGGAGAAATGAATCAGTGTGGGCAATAGAATTTAGCCACAATCTCAGCTGGAGGGTGTGGATCCCGGCCTGCAGCAAATTAAACAGATACCTGGTCCCAGTTGGGGTTCCTCACTTGAAAACTTGCTTGAGCCACCCAAAGACTTCCTCAATGGGATTTAGGAAGGGCAAATTAGATGGGGAGGAAGAGAAGGCACAGATTTGCCATGACTAATTGCTGGGGGCCCACTGCAATGCTGGTGTCAATCATTGGGAATTCCTCAAGAATATCAGCCACCTTTTAGGAGACCAATATTGTCCAGCACAATTCCGTTGGTGAAGCCCGGGCTTGTGCGCCTCAGGTGCTCCTGGACCAATTGGAGAAATGATAGGAAGGTCTGGCTATTGTGAGATCCCAAAATCATTTGGTACAGCTTGACCCCCTTTGGACCAAGGAGAGCCACCATCAAATAGGCTGTGGCGTGGACTGCAGCACGCCAAGCCATCCTGTCATTGGAGTCTTTTGGGACATACTCATACCCATTGCACATTGACAAGGAAAATGCTGATTCATCAATGTAGTAGAATTTGACTGTCCCCGTGGCTTTGAGGGCAGTGTACGCCTCAGCGTATTTTTTCCAAGTCTCAATATTGGTTGGGCTGTTTCTATTATAGGGAGATACCCCAAGTTTTTTCAAGGAAAAGCACATTCCCTTGAGCAGATGGTAGTAAAAGGAAATTGAGGCCTCAACCCCAAAAGTAGATTTGACCATGGCCTGCTATTTGTCAGTTCAAGAAGGCAATCTTGGGTTATCCACTGACAGATTGCCCATTTGTGCTCCTTTGTGAGCATGGTGGAAACACACAAGGATTTCTCCGCGGCAAGGACTCAGCCAGCATTAATGAACTTGTTGAAGGTCTTTGAGGCGTACTCGGGATCCACCCCAACAAGAGCCACAGCCGCCTTGTAATCACCAGATTCCTGCATGAGCCAGAGAAGAATGATGTGCTTAATGTCAGGAATGCGCTTCTGAGCAGGCTTTGTGGGTTCAGAAAAGCCAGGATCCTGATTGGTGACAGGCTTGCAAGGCATGGGCACCTTGTTGTAGAAGGTTGCAACTTTCTTTAGCACCAACTGTCCCTCATCAGTTCTGAAGAACTCAGGCTTCTTGTCCTCATCCTGATCACCATCACTGATGTAGGGCTTGTAGCTAGTATCAAATACAGGCTTCACCTTCTCCAACATGGCTGACAGGACCAACTCTTGCTGGTATACAACTTCAAACACATATTAAGTAAGTTCTATCTCCTTGTTTCTAACTTTCTTGATGAAGGTAACTTTGGTGGGCTTCTGAGTCAGCTTGGGGACCCAAGGGTTTATGCTCTGCACCCTAGCAGCTTGTGCTCCTTGAACTAGCTGTGTAAGTACAGCATCACTATCAAACTCTCCTCTCCTGTCTCCTTCCTGAGTAGACATTTGTGTTGCACCAACTCTGTTCTTTGATCTGTGGGGGCAACTGCAACCGCGGCGCGCAACAGGTGCATTGGTACACTGTGGTTGTTGTGACGGCCCACATGTTTGGTGGTTTGCAGGCGGGGCTAATTTTGGCCAAGCAAAAGTTTGGTTATTTGTTGCAGGTAGAGGCCTAGTAGGTAACATAGGACTACTAGGGGTAAGTAAGATGAGCCTAGTAGGTAACATAGGACTACTAGGATAAGTAAGGCCTGGCTGATAGGTAACAAAGGACTACCAGAGGCAGATGTTGCCTCCACCCAGCAGAAGATATTGGCTGCTTTGGGCTATAGTTCTTCACCTAGCAGGGAACTGTGGCTGAGGAAGGGTGAAGACTGAAATAGCAAGCAGGGAACTTTTTCTGTCTGGGGGGAGTAGGTTTTGGACCCCTGGCAGGTAATGCGGGCTGCCAGGGAGGGGAAGAGCTTTGAGAGCTCAACGTACCCTAATACGCTTACAGGAGGTCTGTGAGCAAGCACCCTACCTAACATACTGGTAGAGTGTCCTCGTTTATGCCCCTATGAGAGCTTTGGGGGAAACCCAAAGTGAGCATTAGAGGGGATAGATTTGCTCAGAGGTGTCACCAAGGCGGTTTGCTTGGGGAAGCAAGCTGCAGAAATTGGTGTGATCAGGCCTCTATGAAGTGGAGCTGATTACTCTGTAACTGAAAGCTCAGACTTAATCACCTGGGTGAGTAAAGACAACACATAGACATTGATCTATGGTTGAATGGCCTAAGTGGAGTGCTACTTGCAAGGGCCCAGTCAAACACCAGTTCAATGTAGACTCATGCCTGGGTCTACAAGTTCTGGTAATGGGGACTGAGATAAAGAATCAAGGTGGTTCACGGAATTAACAGAGAAGACTAGCAAGAGGGACTGTTTGATCACAGTGAAGGCTAGTTGGCGGACTGTTAATTCATATTGAATTGTGGGAACCAATATGGTTCAGTGTGCAGAGGTAACTAAGGAGGTTCCTAGTGAGGATTTGTTGAGGAACTGGTTGAGGATAAGCTGAAGGACCAGAATTTTATGATTCAGGACTAGCTGATCATGATACAGGAGCTGGCTGAAGGATCAGAAGATGATGATGAAGAACTGGTGGTCCAGAAAAATGAGCCAATATTTTGCCAAATTGATTTGCCAAGGTGGTAAAATGTGGAATATTTTGCCTTGGTTTAGTATTAAAATCAAGAAGGAATGTGGATAGAAGTGTGGGTAAGATATTTATTTATTAATTTCCTAGGATAGACAAAGGTATATTGCTATGAGAGCGGGATACAAAGTTGTTTTGGTGGGACATTTTCCTTGGATTTTACTATATTTGTAAATATATTGAGAAAACATTGAAAGAGGTCCAGAAATAACAATTTAAATAGTATTCTACTATTTAAATTGGTTCAGGTTGAATGCAGGGAAGACTGGTGCCAGAATAACGGACTGGTTAACACTTTGGTGCGTGAAGAGTTGTCAATTTGAGAGGTTTGAGCTGTGGAAATTATTTTCATAGTTGGATCCCAGTGGAACTTCAGAAATGGTCTATTTATGCGCTCTGCATTCATTGGTTGAGTTCTGGCAGGTTTCCTGATGAAAATGATTGGTTGGAAGCCAAAAGCTTAAAGTATAAGCAAGGAAATAGTGATTTAATACTTTAAGCTTTTGAGAAACTAAGTATGTAAGCTTAAGTAATTATAGGAAAAAATGAGTGACAATGGTTTAAGCTTATGAAGAAAGCCATTTTGAAGGTAGAACCGTTGGGAAAAAGAAACTATAAGAAGGGGGCTGGCTGGAAAGTTACTGGGTCTTTTCAAGGTCTTTTGGAAGGCTTTTGGAGGTCTTTCCCAGGTCTTCTGAGTTTCTGCCAAGAGGTTTTGGAAGCCTTTTGATCACCAGCAGGAGCTTGGTTGGAATGATACAACCCAAGATAACAGAGCAGGAGCCCAAGAATAAGAAGCTGGATCCTAAGCGCGGTGCCAGAGTCCAAGTTTAAGGTGCCAGAGTCCAAGTTTAATGAGCAGGAGTCCAAGTCTAAGGAGCAGACATCCAAGACTGAGGTGCAGAAGTCCAAGACCAAGTACAAGGAGTCCAAGATATTGTTCAAGGACTTCAAGTATTGGCAAATCCATATTGTTTCCTTGACCCCCTTGGCCATATACCAGAAGGTTTCTAAGGGGATCTTCCTTCTGAGAGTGAATAAAAGCCCATTTTGACCCCTATACATATTTCTGAGATACATTTCCCCTTACTAGAGAATGACAACCCCTTCCAGCCGGTCCCTGGCTACAATCCAGGACACACTTGGGGACTGGTGGACAGGAACCCCACAATTGTGTTCCTTCCATTTTAAAATTTAATAAAATACTAAATAAAATTCAATTAAGTTACTCCCTAATTTTAATTTTTGCTTTTTTCTGAATATGGATATTCAATTCATATTTTTTCCCACCCAATATCCCAATTATATTTTTATTTCTTAATTAGTTGTTTCTGGTTTT
>QTSX02004643.1:0-36246 GCA_014839935.2 Entomophthora muscae | reverse complement strand
GTGTACATTGTCAGCTTGTGCTGGGTTTTGAATTTTACAGCTTATTTCTTCAAATTCATTGGCGTAAGCTGTGATAGTGGTCTTTTGAGGAAGATCACTGAGCTGTATTACAATGTCTTGGAGAGATTCAGTGACGCAGAAATTGTGGGTGATGTTGGCTTTGAACTCTTCCCAGTTGTCAAGCTGGTTGTCAGTTTGTGAGCCAACCCAGGTGGCAAACCAGTTAGCTGTGGCCTCGTATAGGCGCTTGCTGGCTTCTTGGACCCATTTTTTGTAGGGAATGCAAAGTTTTGCAGCTGAGTGGTCTAGCCAGTTGATGATGTTTTATTTTTTTACTAAAGAACTTGTCAATACCAATGTACTTGGTGTTGGTAACTTTGCCTGCAATAGGCGGTTGTGTGTTTGTTTATGGTTGTAGAGAGCAACTGTATTGAATTATCTTGGCACATGCTTTGGGCATGACCAGTCCTTCAAATACAGTGCATCCACTGGGAATATCTTCATCAATGTTGTGGGCGCAGAAGTACGTCTTCCAGGTATCCTGGGATGTGGTCTGGTTGAGTATGTGGGCAAAGGTGGGCGGGTTCTGTTCAGTCATTTTCTCTTTCATTGGCATGGTCAAAAACCGTAGTGCTACCAGTGATAAGGAGCGCCTTTTGGGAAAGCTTTGAATATAAAATTAGGAAGAGAAGAAGTATATTTTATTGGATAATACTTTAGACTTATATAGCTTTAGCTGTGACGGGGATTTTAATTGGATCAAACCCAGGGGCTGGCATGTGCTGGATGGGTTTGAGTCGCTGGATACCTGGACAGTCATGTGATATTGGTTTGTTGCCATTTCTGGTATGTCAAACAGTATATTGGAAAGGCATCAAATTGGGCAATGACTGGATGTTGGGTGTGATGGCAATAACCGGAATAATTTTATATACAGACCCTTGACAATTATTTTAAATTTTAATAGGTAAATTATAATAGTAATATATCTAAATATACTACAAGACATTAGTTATTGTTGCAACCATGTCAAATAATAAAAACTAAGTTAAAAATGTTTTCATTTACTAGCTTGTCAAGTATGGGTTCATTTATTACATAGACAAACAACAAGAATTGAATTTATCCACATCATGCGGCCCGCTCCACTATTGTTCTAAACAAGTGATTGTATAGAACTCAAATTACCTTTCCCTTGTAATATGATTTGATAAATATATTTGATATGCTTGACCCGCGTCCTAAGTATTAATTAGTAAGTGATACATGAAAATCATTGGTTTCTGTGTTGTGGGACTATAGTGGCACTGAAATAATAAGAATCAGATGATGTCCTGCAAGGTCCAATTTGTGGCTTAAAAAAGCCAAAGTACCAACAAGGATTCACAATTGTTTAAATAAAATTAATCCATTTCTATCTTTTTAATCTATTTATTTGTTGGCGCAACAGTCAATACAACATTTAGTGCATTATAATAAAAATAAGTGTCTCTATATCTAGTATAATTAATTTTACTTACCTTTTCTACGTATTCTTATATATCTATAATATAATCAATATTCACGTCATTATATATAAATAATGATTTTTGAGTCCTAATAAAAACAAATAAATAAAAATAAAAATAAATAAAATCCAGAGTGCCAATTTATCTGATTGGCTTGGAGGCCAGGGCTTTGGGGAGGAAGGATTCTGAGTGCTTATAAAAAGCTGCCACCACATTGGGTGGCATCTCAAATTGACTGACCTCAAGGATGTTGAAGAGATCCTCAGTGTCCTGAGGGAGGCCTTTCTTCACCTTATTTTTGATCCACCCAAAGACCTCCTCAATTGGATTCAGGAATGGGGAATATGGTGGGAGGAAGGGACGTCTCATTGGACAATTGGTAAGCCGGTGGCTGGAGGTGTGTCTGTTTTTGTCAATGGGGGGAACTCAGACACAACCAGATCCACTTTGTGGAGCCCAACATTATCCAACACAACAATGTTGGTTGTACTGTGATAATTGATCCAGAGATACTCCTTGACAGTTTGAAGAAAACCAAGAAATGTCCCGCTGTTATGGGAGCCTTTAATCATCTGGTATTGATCTAAACCGTGAGGACCCAGAAGAGCAACCATCAAATATATCTGGGAATGGACAGCTGCACAATGGGCTACACCGTCCTTGGACCCCTTCTTGACCCACCCATGCCTAGACCTGAGTGAGGAGGAAAATAACAATTCATTGATGTAGAAGAACTGTATGTTGCCAGTCTCCTTAAAAGCCAGATAAGTCTTGGCATAAATGTGTTGCTCTTCAATTGTTTTCTTGCTGTTCCTATTGTACGGAGAAACTCCAAGGACCTTCCAAGAGAAGCCCAATTTGACCATTGCTTTGTATACAAAGGTTTTAGAGACAGAAAGCCAGAACTCTGTGACAAGCATTAATTGGACAGCAAGTGAGTCCAGGTGGCAATCTTTGCTAATCCACTGCTTGATTGCATTGATATGAACGGGCTGAAGGAGTTTGGGCTGCCGCTTAGCCTTGGTGGATTTGGCAATTTGCCCGGTATTGTCATACTTGGTGTTGATGTTGGCAATGTACCTGGCCGTGACATCAAATTGGGACACAATATCCTAAACTGCCATTACCCTGTTCAAGCAGTTGAGGAGAGCTTCACACTCACTATCCTTCAACTGACGCCAACCCTTGACAGGTACCGCGGCATCCTGGCTGACAGGCTCAACACAGGGAATGGGAACCTTTGTGTAGAAGGTGGGATCACTCTTGGTTGCGCTGGTGCCATCAATAGTGGCATATGATACAGGCGCAGATGACTCTTCAGTGGTGGCCAATGGCTCATATGATGTATCAAAGACGCGGGGGCAGGAAGTAGCAACTCTTGGATCAAGAGTGCGGGACCAGGTGACAACTGGGTACACAGTGGAGGTGTAAGTAACCTCAGTGTTCCCAGTGACCCTGGTGTAGGAAAATTTTATGGCAGGCCTTGAGAGCAGCTTCTGTCTTGGATTCAGGCTGGTTGATTGGGCCTGGGATGCGGGAGGTGGTTAACTTGCTATGACACCTTAGGAGGCCTGTGTATTGGCATGACTCCCCTTGAGTTGGATTCTGGGTCTGTTCTTGGACCCTCTAGGACGCCCTCGTGGACGGGCTGCCCTGCAGGCTGGTGCAGGAGCTGGTTGAGAATGCAATTGACAGTCCATAAAAATAAAACAAAAAATATATTAGATTAAATATGTATTTATTTGGATTTATTGGTTTAGTTGTGGGTAGTTGTTTTCTCTTGATTTAGCCTTGAATAGTAACAGAATTTCTATATCTGTAATTTGAAGTATATAATATTGTATACTTTTCAGTTTTGGATGATTTTAAAGTTTAACCACTTTTTATGTCTAAACATGGTTATTGAGATTGAATTTTTAGTTTGATTTTAGTTGTGGTGGAGCTTCTTGATTTGGGTTGGTGTTTCCTAGTGTGCTTACTGTGCATTCATTTTGGATTCCAGTTCCTGCAATTAATATCTGAGTTTACTAGTGGCATTTAAAAGTGATTTGAAATTTGGTTCATGGATTTGACAATCCTGCAATTCCAAAAAACATAGTAAAAATTAATGAAAATGGTTGATGGATTTGAAATCTTCAAAATTGATTCCAGTTAATTCATTTTGTCCATTGAAAATATGCAGTTTGACTTGAACTTTGCAAAGTGTCTATGAGCTTCCGCACTTTCAAATATTCAAATAAATACTCAAAAAATCAATTTAATTAAAAAAAGCCATCCTGCAAAAGTGATTCAAAATTTGGACCAAGGATTTGACAATCCCGCATTTTTACATTCAGGTTCTGAATTTACAATACCAAGGTATCTAAAATAAGACACAAGATATGAAACAAATTTTTTAAAAATATTGTGTTGGGTGTTTGAATTTGGCAGTAAAATCTGATAAAATAGGTGGATTTTTTTGAGTATTCTAAAATGGGCGTTGTAAAACCAAAAACAACTAATTAAGAAAAAAATCTATAATTGGCATATTGGGGGGATATTAATTAAATATCCATATTCAGATAAAAGCAAAACATAAAATTAGGGAGTAACTTAATTGAAATTTATTTAGTATTTTATTAAAATTTGAAATGAAAGGAACACAACAACAGAGTGACAATGCACCTGTTGTGCGCTGTGGTAGCGGTTGCTCCCGCAGGTCAAAGAACAGAGTTAGTGCAACACAAATGCCTACTCAGGAAGGAGACAGTAGAGGAGAGCTTGATAGTGACGCTGCACTGACACAGCCAGTTCAAGGAGCACAAGCTTCTAGGGTGCAGAGCATAAATCCTTGGGACCCCAAGCTGACCCAGAAGCCCACCAAGGTTACCTTCACCAAGAAAGTTAGAAACAAGGAGTTAGAACTTACTTTGTATGTGTTTGACGTTGTGTACCAGCAAGAGTCGGTCCTGTCAGCCATGCTGGAGAAGGTGAAGCCTGTACTTGATACTAGCTACAAGCCCTACGTCAGTGATGGCAATCAGGAAGAGGACAAGGAGCCTGATTTCTTCAGAACTGATTAGGGACAGTTAGTTCTAAAGAAAGTTGCTGCGTTCTACACCAAGGTACCCATGCCCTGTGCTGTGCCCAATGCCAACAAGTCAATCCCCACAGCTAAAAAGCCCGCCCAGAAGTGCATCCCTGACATCAAACACATCATCCTGATTAAGCTAATGTGTGAATTGGGTGATTACAAGGCAGCCGCAGCCTGTATTGGGGTGGATCCCAAGTATGCCTCAAAGACATTCAATATCTTCATCAATACTGGCCAAGTCCTTGCCGCAGAGAAATCCTTGCGTGTTTCTACCATGCTCACCAAGGAGCACAAATGGGCAATCCACCAGTGGATAACCCGGAACTGACATCTTGAACTGGTAAATATACAGGCCATGGTAAAACCTACTTTTGGGGTTGAGGCATCAATTTCCTTTTACTACCATCTGCTCAAGGGAATGTGCTTTTCCTGGAAAAAGCGTGGGGTATCCCCCTACAATTGTAATAGTCCCTCCAATGTTGAGACCCAGAAAAAATACGCAGAGGCGTACACTGCCCTCAAAGCCAAGGGGACAATCAGAGTCTACTACATTGACAAATCAGCATTTACCTCATCAATGTGCAATGGGTATGAGTATGTCCCCAAAGGCTCAAATGACAGGGTGTCTTGGCGTAATGCAATCCACGCCACAGTCTATTTGATGGTGGCTCTCCTTGGTCCAAAGGGGGTTGATCTGTATCAAATGATATTGGGTTCTCATAATAGCCAGACCTTCCTATCATTTCTCAATTGGTCCAGGAGCACCTGAGGTGCACAAGCCCGGGCTTCACCAACATAATTGTGCTGGAAAATGTTGGTCTCCACAAGGTGGCCAATATTCTTGAGGAATTTTCATCAATTGACATGAGCATTGGAGTGGGCCCCCAGCAATTGGCCACGGCAAATTTGCGCCTTTTCTTCCTCCCCACCTATTTGCCCTTCCTAAATCCCATCAAGGAAGTCTTTGGGTGGCTCAAGCAAGTCATCAAGCAAGGAACCCCATCTGGGACTGAGGACCTGTTTCATTTGCTCCAGGACAGGATCCACACCCTCCCAGCTGAGACCATGGCCAAATTCTATGACCACACTAATTTTTTTCATCCCTGTGTGCCTACCAAACAGCCAATCAATTAAAGGCTTAGTGTGTTAACTTTTTTATATCCTCTAATCTACCATTTAAGATTTATTAATTATCATTTTATATTTAGAAGCTTCTAAGCCCACAATTACATTTTTTAGGACCATCAATGGAGGTTAGTAATTTATTTATTTTATATTAATTTTTTTATTATGCCATTTGAGTTTATCCCAAACACTTGATACTGTATTACACAAATATATTTATTTCACTTTTGTCAAATAAATATAACTATCAAATTAAAAAAATTAAATGGTTAATGTAAAACTTATAGGTATATTTTATTAACGTATATTATTATGCTTTTATGAAGACCTTCTCTGGGATATATTTTGCAAATCTTGTTTGCTAAAATAAACATTAGAAAAATTAATTATAATAAAAATAATCTAATGTGTAAAGGTTTTTATTGGTATAGAGAATAAATTAGGAGCACCTATAGTGGGTTCAGCAGTATATACCCACCCTGCAATGGAGGTTGCGCACAACCTCCACCACCACACTGTGAATAGTGGATACACCCTTATTGAAGTATTCTTGCCTGCTGGTAAAAGGGAGGATGATGAGGTGGGAGTTCAGGAGCAGCTTTTCTGGCAGGGCTGCAAACCATAGATTCCCGTCAGGACCAGGGCATCTTGGATTACGAGGTCAACTGAGTTGTACCTGGGGGGACCTTCTTCCCATTCAGTGAGAGCTGGGCCTTGTCAACCCCAAGAAGAACCCTGTCTAGGTCCTCTACACTGGTGCTTATCCCAAAGAATAAAAGATACCCAAGGTAAACAATGAAGTGAAGCCTTTGCCCAGAAAAATGCTCCAGTAAACTTGCACAGTTTGTTGTATATTGTGCTAATTTTTTTCTTGTGTTTAGTTTTGCCAAAGGTAAGATCCATTGTCAAGGGGAGCCCTGTCTCATCTTCACTCCAGGCCAGCCCAAAGTACACCAGGAGAATCTTGGTTTTCTTTGCAGCTGTTGCGTCTGCAACAGCCAATTTTGACACCGCACACCCAAAGTTGTCTAGAAGGTAAGATAGGGTGTGCTCCACAGGGAAGCAGAAGCAAGAAGCTGCATGGACCTGGTCCATCTCCAGTATATTCTTGAATGGGAGCGTCACCAGGACGTCCCAAACAAGCTTAATGGGGTTTACACAGTAAACTCCACTGAGAACCACTGGGTCCAGGCAGACCAGTTGGGCATCCTTGTAGGCAGTAACTGCCCACTCAGATGCCACCTTGGCATGTGTAAGTTCTGTCAACGCCTCCCACAACATTGGAAAAGACCTGTGGATATGGTCCTCCAGCTCCTGCACAACAGGGGGGGATATATACAATTGCTTTGCCACATGAGTGGCATAATTTGCATAAAAGGTGGCTGGGACAAAGGGGACCAGGACTTGGAAGAGTTTGCTGTCTACATTTTCTAAGAAAAAAGGTAAGTATTTGGAATTTTTTTATTAATTATGATTTTTAGGTTACCTTCTACAGTCTCCTCCTTGCCCGCAGCCTGGCCAGCTAGGCCATTCTTGGCGCAAGCAGCTGTGTGGGTTCTCAGTGTCATTCTTGCGGGCCCTCTTGGTTGGTTTAAGATGTTCATACATCTCAGGGTCATTGGTCAAGACAGACAGTGCAGAAAGGGCGTAGTAATTGAATTTTAAGTCATCCACAACTGTCTTCTGGATGTTAAGAAGACGCACAATGGTCTTCTCACAGGTGTCAGGTAATTTGGCCATAGGCGCCTTGACTGACACCTTTTCAATTTTGTCCCCTTTAAGGACAGCAGCCTTGACTTTTGCCTTGACCTTGCGGTCAAAACCTTTGATCTCTGCAATTACAGAGTCAAGGTCTTTTAGAAGTTTCTCTAATTCTCTCATTGATTTTTTACTAACCTTTTCATATGTTTTATAGCTTTCACCCCAATAAAATCTGTATTATTCTGATACTATTGCCTCTTTGTTTATTCCTGTTTGTTTTCCCATTTACTACACTATCCCATATTTTTGTCCATTGTGTATATGTTTTACGCTAATCTCAATATGTGTTGTTTGCTTTGTGCTGGCATTGTTTCCTTAATTGCCATATTATTTTTGGTGCTTTGCACTGCCCCTTGTGATAATATTAACAACAATTTGATGATCAGCTAAATGTGAATTAGAAAATTATAGGTTAACTGTATTTAGATAAAGTTGTTACTGATCCAAATTCAAAACCTCAATGATAAAATTTAAGCCAATCAGGAGCCAATTGATAAAGTGATTGCTGTGACATAAAGGGTCATTCAATAATTCTTTGGTGCATGTGCGCTAATTAATATTATTGGCTGGTTGCTTTACTATTGTGTGCCATTGCCACTGTAGCAAGTTGTTGGTTGACTAGTGCTGACCCAGTAGCTGATTGGGCACTATTCAACCAACAACTTTTCACAGCGGCAATGATACAAAATGGCAAAACAACTAGCCAATCATATTAACTAGCGCACATGCACCAAAGAATTATTGAATGACCCTTTATGTCACAACAATCACTTTATCACTTGGCTCCTGATTGGCTTAAAGTTTATCATTAAGGGTTTTAATTTGGATCAGTAACAACTTTATATAAATAAACTATACCTATAATTTTCTAATTCAAATTTTTCTGATCACCAAATTGTTGTTAATATTATCACAAGGGGCAGTGCAAAGCACCAAAAATAACTGTGTTCTGGATCTAGATACATGGCATAGTAAATATATGATTTTATAGAAATAAGCTGAACATAAAGGTTAACCCCAACTATAAACAAAGAGAACATGAACAATTGAAATTCAAAATAAAGATAATATAAATAGGAAATTTTTGGCAACAGGGGGTTTATTGGGGCAGGGAAGTGTGATGCATAGTAGGCAGGATAGCGCAGGAATGAAGACATAGAGGCAGTGCTGGACTGGGGAGTCTGGGATTAGGTGGGTGGGGCTGGAAGGTGGGGGGGTGGCAGGGGTAGGGGTAGGAGGATTGAGCGTGATAACTGCCATATAACGCTTGTTGTATTCCTCATCTGTTATTGCCTTGATTGGCTGGTAGGTGGCAGTGGCCCAAGGTGGGAGGCACTTATTCTTACATGATTGGTTGCCCATGTTCATGTGGAAGACAATTTGGGCAAACAAGTCAGCCACCATTTGGTGGCCCAAGAGAGAATTGTGGTCAAGGACCCCAAGATAGAGGTCATTGAAAGCCTGAGGGTGGCGCTCCCGGAGTGTATCTCCAATATTAAAGAACACAACATCAGCCAGATGGATGTCTGCGTGACCGGCAAGGTAGACTGAGGCCTGATGCCCGCGTCCTTGGATGGCCTCAAGGGCAGTGGAGCTACCCTTCATCTGGTGGCTCAAGAAAACCTGGTGCTTGGAATTTGAGCCAACCCAGGAGTTGAGTAATCCACCAAGAATGTGGCTGTACTTGTAGCCATCAGTGAAATCTGGGTTTGTCTGATAGTAGACAAAACCCTTGGCTGAAACAGCCAGAAATGCACCAATGAACGTCCTCTTCTTGACCTTCTTCCTCCCTTTTTGGGTGGTGGTTCTTTCCTACGCGCCAAAATTGTCAAAAGCTATTGATAGCTTATAATACAAGATGAACATGACGTTATCTGATAGACTTGTCAAGCATTGGACCAGGGTTGATTTGATGTCAAGATCATACAGGGAATCCTCAGTACCATACCATTGGTTGCTGGCAACATTTGTAAAAACCCATATTGAAGCCACCTTTCCATGCATCCAGAGCTGCACCATGCACCTGGAAACCTAAATGCCATGGTGTGCAAGTTGTTTGCGGACCTGGGTCAAGGGAAGCTTGGGGTCCTGCTGCAGGAGGTCAAGCATAATTGGGTACGCCTCAGTGATTTGTGACTTGGGGGACTTCTTGGGCTTCTTGGCCATCCCAATTAGATTCCCCTTATTAATTAAGTTATTAAATTCTTGCATTATTGTAGTCCAGGTAAATTGCAATTGGGTTGCTTTCTGCTCCCAGGACAGACCATGTAGGTTCAGTGCCACAATTTCTTGGAGAAATTGGGTGGTGATGATTTGTTGTTTGGGGCGCTGGGCTGTGGGAGCTGAAGCCTGATTGCTGAGGGGGGAGCAGGTTGGCTGGTGACAGAAAGATGTTCCAAATCAGGGTTGCCATCCTGATTGGTTGGTTGACAGGCAGCTTGTGCAGGGGTGGGTACGGGAGCAGGGGCAGGGGCAGGGGCAGAGCTAGACACAAAGTGACTATTGAACAAGTCAAAGCCATATGGATTGGGGGTCAGGTACAGGTCAGCTTCCTTGTTACCTGTCTCAAAGGCTTGGGTGTAAACGGGTGCCTCCACGTTCTGAGCCTTGCCTCCATTGAAGCTGGCTTGGCTGCTGGCACTGTCAAAGATATTGCTGTTCAAAACCATTGTAAAAAACCTAGGATAAAATCACTAAAAGTAGAATTTTAAAATCTTATGATTTATTTTTATTGTCATCATTGCTCTATAAATAAGGTTCTCAAAACCATTCCGTACAAATCTGGAGCCATGAAAATGAATAAAATGCCTCTGTTCCTAAATTGGATAGCTGTTGATTGGCGTTTAAATTGATAGTTTTCTATTTTAGGCTGCTCACACTACACATCTTGTGTGACTTCATTTTGTTTCATGCTTGTTGAATCTTGCTTCTAGATTGCCCAAATTTTGTTTCATTTTAGCCATTCTGTTGGTGCCTCATATAAATCCTGATTGGGTTATAACAACTCCAGGATGGCATCCATCCATCTCACTTGTTGTGTCAGTTCATTTCATTTGTGGTTTGAACTACACCATTTGATGTCTGATATAATTTTGTATAATGAGCTAGTGAAATTTTGTTTTCTGTTTGACAGTTCATTTATTAACTGATTTTTTTAAATTAACTGAATCCTGAATCTTGCGCTACTTGGATTTTGTTCAAATCTGAAATCATTTTGTTTAAATATGAGGTATTTTTGGTTGTTGCCATAGCTTTTAAAACTACTATACAAGGATCATTCATTTTGAGTTCTAATTGAAACAACACTTGGACAAACCTCATTACCTAGATGAAAAATTACTCAGATAAGCCCCATGACTACCATGATGTACATGGACAGTATGTGGCTTTCCATGATATTATATAACCCTCAATATTAATATCAAATAAAGTACCATTCTCTTCTATTTTCCCCCTTTATCTTGTTTATTATACTTCCTAGAAGTATATACATGGTAATATCTACACTTACTCTCTCTTGGGGAAGTAATTACCCAAGTAATTCCCTGATTAATGAATAATTAGTGGCACTATTATCAATTATCCATCTAATACAGGGATCAAACCTTTCAATTCCTAAGCAGAGCATTACTTGGACAAGCCCTATGACAACCATGAAGTATGTGGCTTCTCATGATACTATATAATCCTTTAAATTCATATCAATAAAGTATAATTCTCTTCTTAATTTACCCTTTATTTTGTTTATCATATTTCTCAGCAGCATATAACTGAAAATATTAAAAAATGAGTGGTGTATATTCTCACTTTACATAATTTAGATTACACTCACCTGAATTCAACCTTCATACGTTTAAAGATGTATGTAAGAGATTACATGTAAGCAGGAGCCAAATCAAGCTTTTGGCTTGGCTATCAACTTTAAAGTTAACTATTATTAGAAAATTTATTTAGTTAAATTCTGTATGGCTTGAACCCACTCAAGGCAATCTTACAGACAGACTCAATTTTATTTATACTGATAACTAGGTGGTTGCTCAGTCCAAGAACAGATATAAAGTTGAATTAAATAAACCAATTCAATGACTTTTATTGTGTTTTTAAGCTGTGATTACCTATAAAATGTTAAATTAAAATTTTATTTGAAAATTTCTTAAAATAATATTATAAATATTTATTTATAATTAAAATTTCATATTTGAAGTACAATAATTTTCAAACCTGTTGAGATAAACAAAAAATCTCAGACTATAAACAAAATCAATCAGTCTAAAAGCCTTATCAAAGTGAATCCAAATCTATTGTACCTAAATATAAATTCCTTGATTTTTGTTTTCTGTTTTTGGACAGAGATTTTTTATCTCAACAGGTTTGAAAATTACTTGTCAGAACTTTCTGTTCTGTTCTCAGACCTTGCAGTCTGATTACAAGTTGCTTTATTAAGTATGGACAATAGTTGGGACATTAGATTTTATTGATATGCTTGTATGAGGACAAGCGTTTCTGCAATGTCTGCTTTTACCTTGGCAAGGCGACAGTTGGCAATGACAAGGGAGATAAATAACAAGCGGCCTTCTACACTGGCAGCTTGATACGTTCTTTGAGTACTGACAAAGGTCTTCAAACTTGGCTTTATTCTTCTACTGCAAAAAAGTTCTGCAGTAGGATATTATTATTATTGTCTGCCTTCCATTAGTCCAATGAAAGGGCTTTTATAGAGATAGTGCTCTCTTGCCAGTATAAGATAATCTGGAACATCTAACTCTTGCTTGGTAGTCTTTTTATCCCCAGACCCCCAGCATCAACCCCCAGAGTCAGGCATCCATGCAATGGCATGGGATTCTATGTAATAGTACCTTGCGCAGGGTACTTGTTGTAATCAAAATCATGCATGATCTATAAGCATGCCAGCGGTGGCAGCACCAATACATGATCTATTTTTATTGCATGATAGGTAATTCCTCAGTGGCCTTTCTATCAGGAATTTGCAGTGGCACTGGCGGTTTGCCAGTGCAAATTGATCACTTTCCTATAGATCCTCAGAGAAACCCATGTTCTTCAACCCAGTGGTTTGCCAGAGTATTCTGGATTAACTCTAGCCAATCAGGACTCAGTCATAATTGGAGATTTATCATATTCCTGGTTGTTTTGGCAATAGATGATCTGAATCTCTTTTACTGAGGCTTCTCAGATCAATTAAGCCTGCTAGTAATATATCAGAGGCTTCTTCAATTAATAGCTTGGTAGGCTGCCAGATTGACAGGTAGAGAAAAGTCAGTATAAATTCCTGACATTACTGTATAAATAAAAAATAAATCTAAATAAGTAGATTATCACAATTAATTTATTAAAGCTATAAATATTTTTAAGTTTTTTTTAAAAATTCTCTCAAAATGTAGAGCTGATTTGTAGCTTTAAAATAAGCTATTAATCATTAAGTTTTTTAGTATTCATAGCAATACATTGATTTTAGTTTTTTAGTGTGTATTAAAAGTGAGCTAAATCAAATTAAGTCTATGCCTTTAATTTTGATGTATCCCAATTCCAGCATTTACTATATTTGAACATCTAGAGCATCTGGGGCTATCATTTTTGGTTCCACTTTTATCAGAATTGTTTGAAAAATTAATCTACTTTCTCATAATTTTATGAAAATCATAATATCCAATCATAATTTTATCATAGCTGGTTTACTCCACTGATGTTCTATTGGGATGAAGCTATGGCAAGCAAGGTTTACTCTGAAACAATATCCAGACACTTGGATCAGGTGATGCATTCGAGTGGAATGTTCTATTATTTCACTTGAAGAATAAGAATTTTGAAATTTGATGCCAACCTTAATTTTTAAAATTTCTTTTTTAAAAGAATATTTATATTTTTAATTTAAATCATTGCTTTAAAAAGTCCAAGCTCTCTTTTCATAATCAAATCAATCTTCAACAAAAAGCATAACCATCCAATCATATTAAAGTATACCAAAAATTTGCAGCTTCTTATCCCATTTTATTCCACACATCCTGTAGTTGTGACAGAAATTGATAGATAGTAAGAAGAGGTCTCTATGTGGTGGGAAATAACCACCCAAATCTATAAGGAGTTGATGATTAGCCACCACCATTTCTTCAAATACTGTTTAGTAAAATTTCCAAAAGAAATACTGGGGTTAAATAGAATGATTAAACCCAACTTAAAGAGTCCCAGATAAATAGCCTATGAAATAATAAAAAGTCTTCAGTATAGAGCTCTGGACATTGAGAAGTCACAACTGTCTCAGATTCAGATTCATCAGGAAAGACGTCAAGATTAGGAGGCATTGGGGGGACAATAGGTGGCACCAAGATTGAGGAACTCAAGGCGGGGCCCATCTTCCAGTGATAATCTGATGCAAGATAATTTATATGGGATATAGAAGAGTAGACCAACTAAATGATGTATTTTAAAATAAAGTTAGACCATGAGAATCTTTGGTTTATTGAGTAATTTAGGGAGGACTCAACTCTTAAGAGTCAAACAGTGAAAAAATTTCAATGTGTACCAAATTTTGATCAAGAAATACCACCTGGATCCATGACCCCTATTCTGTGTGCATTATCTAAAGAGTACCTTGTCTAGTACACAGAAAACCTTTGAGGAACTAATTAATGTTGAACATTCCAATAAATGAGGTTGTATCAAGTGACTCTTGTATTACATTAATTTATCAGTGTCAACTTACATGGGGTGATTGAATCAATCTAAAAAAACCAGGGTGGTAGTGACCCATTTATTATCAATGGTATGATTCAACCTCATCAACTTGGTCAACTTAGCTAACTGTTTACCCAAATTTTGGGCATTGCAATTAGGATTGTAATACCATGCATTATAGAAACTACCATGACATTAGTTGAGTAATATTTGTAGCTAAGCCACTGTGATATGGTTGGATGGGGTAGCAACTCATATTAAAAATCAAGTTAATGAATAAAGATTAATATTAGTTTTAGTGGCTTATATTTTCAGCTCCATATAATTTAAACCACACTCAATTGAACTATACCTGTGTACTTTTAAAGATAAATGTAAGGAATTACATGTAAGCATGAGCCTAATTGAGCTTTTATCTTGGTCATCAACTTTAAATTTAAGTTAATATATAAAAAATGAGTCTGTCTGGATTTCTGGATGTAATATCACCTCAAGTGGGCTCAAGTCATAAGGGATTTAACTGATTTGATTTTTCTATAACAATTAAATAGAAAGTTGATTATTAAGCCAAAAACTCAATTTGCCCATCCTTACATTAATCCATCACATCCTTCTTATAAGCAAGCAGGTAGATTTCATTTAATTGTGGTTTAAATTATATGGAACTGAGAATATAAGTCACTCAAACTACTATAAATTTTTATTCATTTAGTTGATTTTTAATTTGAGTGACTAACCTCATTAAACCATATCAAAGTGGCTTAGCTACAATATTATTTGACTCCAGGATGTGTGGATTGCAATAGAAAGATAAGCTGCATTTCTTTGGCATACTTCAATATGATTGAATAGTTGAACTTTTAGATGAGTATTGAATGATGAAAAGAGATTGGTTATTCTAAAGCAATAATTCAAACTACAAATAGAAATTCTCTTTTAAAAAAGAGATTTTAAAATAGATGTTTGGTCTTCACATTTTGAAATTATTATACTTCAAGTGAATTAATAGAACATTACACTTGAATACATCACCTGATCCAATTATCTGAATATTGTTTCAGAGTAAACCTTGCTTGCCACATCTTCATTCCAAAAGAACATCAGTGGAGTAAACTGGATGCTGTAGATTCAGAACCTAAAGGTAAAAATGTGGGATTGTCAAATTGTTTTTGCATGAACTCATCAACTTACTGGAATACTTTTCATCCTTTTGTATAAAAAAGTAAGATTTTCTGGGATGAAAATTACTCCATTAAGTTGGTGAGTTCACACA
The DNA here is from genome assembly GCA_014839935.2 of Entomophthora muscae. Classification (NCBI taxonomy): domain Eukaryota; kingdom Fungi; phylum Entomophthoromycota; class Entomophthoromycetes; order Entomophthorales; family Entomophthoraceae; genus Entomophthora; species Entomophthora muscae. The sequence goes on along the minus strand of QTSX02004643.1, from coordinate 20,816 downwards.
AAAACAATTTGACAATCCCACATTTTTACCTTTAGGTTCGGATTTTACAGTAATTTAAAATTATGATGCAGTATTATGATTTAAAAATTTAGAGGATGTAGATCAATTTTTCAGATGATTCTGATCAAAATGGTACCCTAAATGATAGATCTAGATGCTCTAGATGCTGATATATATAGTTAAGTGCTCAAATTGGGTTCATGTCATAATCAAAGGCTCAGACTTAATTAGATATATACTTACATTTAATACACACTAAAAAACTAAAACCAATATATCTCAGTGAATACTAAGCCAAATTTGATGTGTGATTGTCATGGTAAAGTAGAGTGAGATTTTGTTGTGATCAATCAAATGGGGAATGTATACCCAAGTGAGGATCACATTGCCAATGAGGAGGACACAGAGAGTATTTACTTGGAAATGATAACCCTTGAAAAGTGATTAAGGAAAGGTGCAACAGAAGATTGAGCACAAGTACAAAAGAAAGACCTTAATTTGGCTCAGAGTCAAGGAATCAGCAGAATAGATATGCTCACATTCAATTTTGCAGGGTTTAGGAACTATTTCAGCAGGAGGAAGAAGATTACCAGGAAATCACATAGGTGAGAAGACAGAATCTAGTGTTCTGGTTATTACAAATATGACTGGGAAACAATGAAATAAGTAGTTCATTTAGTCAAGATATTTATTGAGAGTAAAATATCAAACTACTAAGGTAGTTTGGTGGGGATAATTGTTACTTAAGGCCTTAGGGTACATCTTGATGAGGCAGCCTCCTTGAATACAATATTAGGCAGCTTACAGATACCACCAATGGTGGCTCTGTAAGCTGCTGCCTGACCTACTTTGAGGGCAGGATTTGAAGACCAGTAGGTCAAAGAGGAGAAATTGGGCATGGGGCATCCACATCTCACTTGAACCCAATTTCCTGTGCCACCACCCAATTGTGATGGATTTTTAAATTTAAATCTACAATTGCCGCAAGCAGGCGGGGCTTTGGGCCAGGTTTTCCCAGGTGTTGGGGCTTTGGCCAAGCCACACCCAGGAAAACTATAGCTGTGACAGTGATAGCTTGATTTAAAGCTACAGATTAGCTCTACATAATATAGGAATTTAATAAGCCAAAGTTAAAGTTTAAAATTATGTTTTAGCTTTATTAAAATTGATAATAATACTTCACTTATTTAGATTTATTTTTTATTGTTGCAACATCTTTGATTACTCCCTCTTGGGGAATTAACACCCCAAGCAGATCACCAGATGGTTGATCGGCCAACCAGTAAACTGATGGCACTGTTATCAGTCAACCATCTATGACAGGGATCACCCAATCCAGATCCTAAATGGAACACAACTTGAATAAGCCTTGTGACCTAAGAGGAACATTACTCAGATAAGCCCTATGACCCACATGACGTACATTAACGGCATGTGGCTTGTCATGATACTATATATTATCCTATATCCATATTCACTAAAGTATCATTCTCTTCTTTAATCTTCCCCTTATCTTGTTTATTATACTTCCAAGAAGTATAAACTCGACATTATTTATACTTGAAATATGCAATTTAAATTTCAAATAAATAAAACTGAAATCACTTTTAAGAAAGCATTTTAAATAAAAGTTTATTTAAATATATGATAAGTAATCCCAGCTTAAAAACAATAAAAGATACTGAATTGATTTATTAAACCCAACTTTATATCTGTCCTTGGAAGGGGCAACCAACTAGTATATTAATTAAACCAAATCTTGCTTTCTAATATTGATCCAATTTAAATAAATGATCATATTTGAAATTAGAGCTGTATCAGTTAAGCCCTGGGCGGCCATAGCCAGTTTCTGGCTCTAGGTCACTCAAAAAACATTTATTTTAAATTTACAAATATATTAAATTTTCATTTTTGGCTGTAGCAGCTAACAGCCTGACGCCAGTTGGGGCTGAGCCGAAGCATCCCTACTTGAAATCACACAAGCTTTAGATCTGATTGAATGCATAGTTGGAAATGACTTTATGTCTGCATGAAGTTGCAGGATCCACACTTTGAAAAGGAGCTGATAATGGATTATAAATTAAGTCTGATTTTATAAAAAATTAATTACATATCACGGGTTCTACATTAAAATTACATGTGTCTCTGATCTGATTGGATGCATAGTTGGAAATGACTTCATATCTGCGTGAAGTTGCAGAATCTACACCTTGCAAATATAGTCACGCCAATACATTATTAAGCAAGTCTATTTTACAAGTGCTTGGCTGATCTTCAAACCTTAAATATGTTTGTTTATCAGTGTTTCAAATATAAATTATATTCTGTTATCTGGGCACATATAATCTATTACTTATGCACATAGCAAAATAGTATTGGGTGGTATTTTTAATTAATTAAAAAATCAAAACTTAAAAAGCCTGGAGACCTTGACTAAGCAGATTAAGCTAGTTACGAAGGGTATAAAAGTTGGGCTGGGAGAAGGGAATATTAAAAATTCAAATGAAGTACATTGTTTCCTTCTTCTTTGCAGCCCTTGTGAGTGGACAAAAGTTTAAACTCGATGCAAGATCGGCTAAAGATGTTTGCAGCCATAACGCCACAGTCTTTACTGTTAATCCTCTCACTGTATTAAGAAATACTGAAGAACCCCTCTTAAGAAAAGAAAGTGAGGTGGCAGAGTGCAAGGATATGTCAGGAGCAAAGGTATTCGTAATTGTATCTCCAGGCTTTGATGCGCATGTGTCTACTGATTACAGGCTAAGAAAATTAAGACCGTTGTTTAACGAAATCGATTTATTGTACACACATCCTAGCTATAAGTTCTATGATAGCCTTGCGTTCCAAATAAGTAGACTAAACGAAACCAGTGTTGATCTCCTTTTGAAGGAAAGACACGATGACAAGGTGTTCTCCTTGCTTTTGTCTGTGAATAAATGGTCTGAAGTTCAAAAAGCCATCGGCAAGTACGCTGGTAAAATCCATCACCTCGAGGTGTCAGTAGAAGGAACCATAGAATCTTTAGAGACTTTAAAAGGATTACTTGAGCGCTACCCCGGGATTAAAGTTTCTGTGACTATTCGCAACGATAAGAAGCATACTAAGATCTTATCAGAGAAATCAACTGCTTCGCTTTCCCGCAACATAGGCTACACTGTATATCTTTCCAACCCAAATATGAATATCGTGAGTTATACCACTGGTATTTGATTAAACGTTATAGACATCATAGCCTATAAATTTTATATGAATTTCACATTTTTTAATTCATTTATTTTTATGAATCATAGCTGGCTTTTTTTGGTGAAATCTACAAAATAAGTAGACACGAAACTTCACTGGTAAGAAATTAATTACTGGCTTCTTTATTTTTATGATTTATCATCTGAATTCTAACTTTGGAATATTTGTTCCTCTTGGTTTACTTCTGCTACCAAACCACAATGTAGTTAATTAATTAGAGCTGGGTAAGAAAACAGTCCAAGTGGGATAGAAAAAGGATTTAGAACAATAAAATCTTTATTAAGAAAAATGAGAGTTCATTTATATGTGGGAAAGTCATTGGGCACCAAGGGGATGTCATACATTGCATTGCCTATAGTGGGGATTGGTAGTATTATATAATGGTTTATTGGTACAGTAGTTCTCAAACCTGTTGAGATAAACATATGGGTCATTATTTTAGGGATTAGGCCATTTTCCAATGCACATGCTGCTCAAGTCGCAGTATAACACAGTTCGATTTTGAAAAAGTAACTAAGTACACAATTTATATTTAAAACATTAATAACTCAATGAAAAATTAATATTTTTTACACTGTAAACTATCAAAATGAAGCTAAGAATCTTATCTTTCTATTGGTGTAAAAATTTTAATATGTATACTATGCTCAATATTAAAGCAAAAGTAATTTAAAAGAGCATAATCCAGATTTTATTATATGATTATATCCAATGATATAAAGTAGATTGCTTCAAAGCTAATAATACTCTTTTTTCAATACACAACAGATGTTTTTTTATTTGACGAAATTAAAGATAAGATTGAGAGCTTTATTTTCGCATTTTATTTTATTTAAAAAGCTCAATTCTCTAGGATTTTATGATAGTTTGAAGTTAGAATGTTTTTATCACTGTTTAGATTGATTTTAAGGTTCAAGTGAGCTTCGAACCTCAAATTAAGCATTCTTTAAATGGAATTCTTTAATATTTTGTCATTTTAAAAATATGCAGAAGAGTTACAATTAACTGAATACATCATTTAATTGATTTACATTGATTACAAAGAGGATATGATATAATAATAATGCTTAGCTGCTTCACATATATCACTTGTGCATGAAAACTGGGTATTTAATTAATTCTGCAAACATAAATTCAAGTTCAAACTATAATAAAAGCTATCACACCATTTCTTTCAGAATGGTGTCATTTAGCTTGGTATATAAGAGCTAAAGTACCACAAAGCTTCTAATTCAAAAGACCCCATTCAAAGGCCACATTCTGATCATAACTACTCCATCATTAAGGCACACATCAGAGATCTACCTAATTACAGATTCAAAATACTACCATGTCCTCAGTTAAATTTACTTCTTCCATGCTACCCTTTTTTTCCTTGGGAGCTTCAACAAAAAGAGAGAGAATTGCAATGTTAAAAAAGGCATTCCTCTTTATTGCTGGTGATGATCTTGATAATTTCATCAAGCATTTTCTTACTCAAACTGAATTTGGGAAAGATCAGTTCCTGCCAACTATTCAAAATCAAAAAGGCAATGAGTTCATTGAAAACTTAAAGGTTCTCATGAAATCTTCTCCCCAAAAACATCTCCCAGCCTTGCAATCTCTGGTTACTTCCAGTTACTCTTTAAAAGAGCTTAATGATATGGGGTTTAATATAAACAAAAGTGAGTTTGAATACTCAAGAAAAAAAATAAAAAAATGTAAGCTTAAACAAAAAAAGCCAAAAAAATAATAACTATTAATTAAAAAAAAGAAATAACTAAAAAAATAATTAAAAAATTGCTGGAAAATTCTTTTGAAACAAGCCAGTTTACAAAAAAAGCACCAGAAAAAATTTATAAAGATATAGAAAAAGAGATGGGTAATTACTCAACTGAAATTAAATACTCTCTACTTAAAACAAAAAAAGAAATATATGAAAATATGAAAATAAAAAAATGAAATTTCAGTTTCAATTTCTACTTACTATAAATTAATCCCTAAAAATATAATAAAAAGTAAAAAACAAACCGATATGTGCAATATTTGTAATTTAAAAAATCCACTAGAAAAAAAGAAGGAAGAATGTGAAAGTAAAAACTTACCATTACCAGAATCTATAGACAATGACTTAAAGACTATTAATCAGCACCAAGACTTTTATGTTCATCAAAATTGTGAATATAAAAAAGATATTAATGAACTAGATGATGAGTCTTGTGTTGTAGTTATAGATTATAAAGAAAACTTAAAGGTTGGAGGTGTTCCAATTGAGACCAATAATTGTTTTTATTCAAAAAAACCAATCTCATTATTAGGGTTTGCATTAGTTTTTAAAGAAAACACTAAAATTAAATATGAATATCATGATTTTTTGTCTCAAATATTATCACATGATTCTTTATTTTCAGGTGAATGTCTAATAAGTCTTCTTAAATTAGATAGATTTAAAAAAATAAAAAATATAAAAGTATGGACAGATAATGGAAATCATTTTAGATCATATGAATTTTTATATTACTTATTTAAAGAGGCACCTAAATATATTAAGGGTTCTATAAAATATAACCGTTTTGTTGAATGCCATGGAAAAAGCATTGTTGATGGTCACTTTGGTGTAATATCAAAAATTTTAAAGGAAAAAGAAAATGTACTTTATATTAACAACATTAATGATCTAAAAAATATTTGTGAGAAAGAAGAAAGAAGAAAAGAATTATACAATTCAGCTTTAACTGGTTCAATTGTTTCCCAAAAAGCATTATTTTATATTTATGAAAGGAAATTTAGGCCTATAAAAAGAGAGCTTGAAGTTAAAAATCTGCGCATTAATCTTTCATATTTGATGAAAGATGGGAAGTTATATACTTCACCTTTAACATTTGAAATCTTCTCAGAATATTCTGAGATAAATTATCATTTGAAATCATGTGATGATACCAGAGAAACAAAAATATCAGAAGATGCTAGTAGTGTATTGGGGCAAGTTCATGAAGTAGGGCAGCTTACTAGAGGGTGTATTTTAAATAGAGTTATCAGTCTTTCAAAAACAACAACATTTTTTTCTGAAACAAACTAAGAATATTTATAATGAGCCAAAGATAGGGTAATAGCATTTATAGCTTTGGGGCTGCTATTACTCTCCCATGCAACTCATCATAAATATTTTTGGTTTGTAGTAGCACTTAAGATATTTTCAGTAGTACTATAAGTTGCAATTTTCAATTATAAAATCAATGAATTATTTTTAAAAAATCACCCAAGCCCAAGATCAATTAAATATTTGGGATTGATTGTATTTTACTCTTTCTGAATAATTTGAATATGAATAATGTGATTAAGTTATAAAATAATCAATCTGGCGTCTAGGCATAACAAGAAAAATAATGTCCCATATATTAGTCAGTTTAGAACACATGAACTCAGTTTAAAAAAGAAATCAAAAATTAAGGAACTCATATCAAATTACAATAGATCTGGATCCACTCTGATTTTTTAGACTGAGTTCCTGCGTTCTAAACTGACTAATATATGTTTATCTCAACAGGTTTGAAAACTACTGCACTGTAAATTCAGAACCTAAACAAAAAAATGTGGGATTGTCAAATCCTTGGTCCAAATTTCAAATCACACTTGCAGATTGGCTTTTTTAATTAAAGTGAATACTTTGTATTTTTATTTGAATACTTAAAAAATGTGGGAACTCATAGAAACTTTGCAAATTTCAAGTCAAGCCACATATTTCAAATGTATGAAATCAATAAACTGGAATCAGATTTGAAGTGTCAAATCCATCAAGCATTTTCACTAAGTTTACTATGTTTTTTGAAATTGCAGGATTATCAAATCTATGAACCAAATTTAAAATCACTTTTGAATGTCACTAGTAAACTCAAATGTCAAAACAGCAGGATCAACCCGCCAGCAAGGTTCTAACTAAGCAGGTTTGTGACCCGAAATCCAACTTCCCTGTGACCAGGTCCCAAAAAAGGAAGTTGACTCAAATTCCCAAAAGCAACAATATGAACAAACAATGATCCTATTCAGTGGATGACTTGATTTGGCGCCTGACCCTTTACCAGGAACAAGCCACCACCTTTACCATCTAACTGAATGATCTACATAATCATGTTTCTCTTAAAATGATTCACAGCAACTATATAATCCCAATCTCCAAATAAAAAATATTATCTAGTTTCTAATTACTTTCCCCTTGTAACTCTGCTAAAACAGCACAGTTACAACACCAATAAATTGTCTCATATATGTTCCTTTATATTGTTTTGTGGCTTGTACTACGGGCCATCTTGTTGCACAATCAATGGCTGAGATGATGTATTTTTGATTTTGTTATCTCCAGGCATGGGTCCCACAAGGTTCAATGCCCATATCTTGAATGGTTGGGTGATTGATACTGGCATCACTGTAAGGTCTTGTCCAATAAGGCGCAAGATTATAAATTAAGTCATGCAAGGTGTTGGGGTTAAGATTTAACAAGTAAAGGAAAGTAGTTACTGTTTGTAAAATCATCTTTAAGAGAACTTATAGTTTGACACAAAAAGTGTCATTGAATTTACTAAACCTAATATATATATATAATATGTTAAACAAAGATTTATTAGCAACTAAAGGAATGTTGACGTCAGGGTATTCCCTGTGAGAGTATCTTAACATAAAAATAGAGAGGTTATCCTTCATGTAGAGTGTTGTAACTGTGCTGTTTTAGCAGAGTTAAAAGGGGGAAATATTTAGAGACTAGATACTATTTTTTTATTGAAAGATAGGTATTATATAGTCATTGTGACTTGTGGATAGCAGGAACATGATGGTGTTGATCACATGGTGGGATAGTGAAGGGGGTGGCTTGATCCTGATAATGAGTCAAGCCCCAAAACAATGTATCCACCAAAAGGGATCATCATTTGTTTGTGTTGTTGGATTTGGAAATTTGATTTGACTTCCTAGTCTGGCTCCAAGTGACGGGATAGTCGGATTGCAGGTCATAAACCCGCTTACTTGGAACCTTGCTGGCAGTTGAGCTTGCTGTTTTGACAAGAGGAATGGTGACAACAAGCTAATTGCTTGTTGTTGGGTAATTTCCATTCTTTTAATCCTAGCTATTAAACCCCTAGCAAATTTAAAAAGGAGATCCAACAAGAATGTAATTCTCTTTTAAAATTTAAGGTTCATTTTTAAAGGCTATACTCTAAAAATATAAGTTTAAAAGTTAAAATTATAAAGATTAAAGAAAAAATCTGTAACTGTAATTTAAGAAACTCCACTTAGAATTTCAGTTTGTAGGTTTACTCTTCTATGCAACTTTATTTATAGATAATACAAATGGGTCCTGGGGGAGATTGCCAAGAGAAAACAAGGAGTTTTAAGGCAGGATAAAGTGATGGCCCAGGAGAAACACATGGTGTGTTAGAAGGACAGCATTGCAACAGTAACCCAAAGATCTGCAACTGTAGTTGGTGGAGGAAGCAGTTGTTATGTAAGTAGCAGGAAAATAAGAAAATAACATATTTAAAATAGAATTTATAAAGAATATTAAAAAAGAAACTGTGTGCACACAAAAGAAAAAAGAAAAACTGAGAGCAAAAATTCAGGTAAAATAATCATAATTTAAAAGACTAATAAATTTCTAATTCAAACCCAAGTTCAAACTAATTCTTAATAGTTATAAAGCCTGCCCTTTGGGGCAGGGCACAATAATCACAGACTTGTGGTGAGTTAGAGCTCACATACTTTTCACAAACTTCACATTTTTGGGCACCTCTTTGATTTTTTTCAACATGTTGGGCCACCAGTATCAAGTTTTAAGATATTCATGCAGATTCCTACTACAAGTGTGGCTCAAATTTCTGTGGTAGCAAAGGATTTTGTCAATCTTTTGTGCTAACAGTACTTATGGCACGGTATCTCTACTTGGTAATATGTGGTGTAGAGTGCCATATAGATTTTAAACAGTTGTTTATTCTTAAGAACCTTTTATTGTATGTTCATTGGTGTACCAGGTAGGAACCTGTATTGGATATTCCCCATTATTAACATGGGCTAATCAAGATCTCTCTGTTAGTGCAGAGTAAGTGCTTATGGTATAGCCTTGATAGGGTGTCTGCAGTAAGTAATTCCTTACCTTGTTTGTATTCAATTATCATGGGGTACATTTGAATAAAGTTTATCCATTCAAATATTTTCATCTTGATAGTTGTTGTTTTGTCTTAAAGATTACCAATGACTTGTGGTTGGTTTGCACTTTGAATATTTGTGCAGCTTATAAATAGCAACACCATTTCATTAAAAAAAGAACAATAGCTATCAAATCCTTGTCATGAATTGTGTATTTTTGTTTACCTTCAGACAATTTCCTTTATTCATACACAACAGGAAGAAAATCTTTTTCTGTTGTTTTAATCCTGAGTACTCCTCCAATTGCATAATCTGAAATGTCTGTCTCTAGCTTGTAGATCCCTTCTCAATTAAGATATTATAATATAGATGCTGAGACCACTTGTTCTTTCAATTAGCAGAAGTGTTGTTCTCTCAGCAGGGTCCATACAAAATCAGTTATCTTATCAGTGATTGTGAATAGTGGGGCAGTCAGAGCACCTCAATTGGGAATGAATCTTCTGACATACTTGACTATTCTCAAAAAAGTACAGAATTTACTTTTTTTTGTGTGATGCTAGCATGTTGGTTATGGCTCTTAACTTTTCTGGGTCTAGTTTGATCCCATATTTTTTAATGATATGTCCTAGAAAAGGTATCTCTGTGGAGAAGAGTTTGCACTTGGATGGCTTAGCTACCAATTGATTATCCTTGAGTGTGTTGAGTACCAATAAATATCCTCCTAGTATTGCTCTTTGTTGGGGCTATAGATTATTATATCATCTAATTAGACTATAGCCTTTTCCCATTGTGGTCTTTGAACACTTTTTTCATGAGGGTTACAAAGTACTGGGGACATTTGTCATACCAAAGTTAATGATTACACATTTAAATGATACATATTTAAACTTTATGCTGTTTTTGGAATGTCTTTGGGCTTAACTTGGATCTGTTGATATCCTGTGGTTAAGTCAATCTTTTTAAAGAGTTGTAATCCTCTGAAAATTCCAAAAAGGTTTGCAATAAGAGGCAGATAATACCTGTTCTTAATTGTGACCTTGGTAAGGGCTCTTTAATCAGTAACAAGGTATAAACCTTCAACTTTATTAGCCACAAAAAGATGGCTGCACAAAAAGAGGATTTATATGGTCAAGTGCGTCCTTTTCTAGGGCCTCATCTGGGTATTTTCAATGCATCATCCTCTTGAGGTCTTAAATGGTAGATGGTACAAGCCTTAGGTACACTCCCTTTTAGGTCAATTTTGTGTTAGATACCCCTGTCAGGAGGGAAGCCTGGCAATTTTTCCTAGAATACAGATGGGAATTCTTGGACAAATTGATGCTGTATAAAAGTCTTTTAATTTTAAACGCCTACATTTTTGAAATGTATGATTCTGTATGTGAAGGTATTCCAGTTGATTTTGCTGGCGTCTTTTTCTCTTCTGTTTTGGTAATCTTTCCAGATACATGATCTCTCATGAGGGTGTCAAGGTGAGTAAATATACATGGTGGTGGATTTCTCCTCATTTTATTGTGAGTGTGGCACTTTCCTAATTGATGTGAGGTTTTGTCCTTCTCATCCAATCTAAACCAAGTATTAAATTTCATTTAGGTATTGGAATGATGGGACCACCAAGTGTAGTTTGTATATTTTCTATTTATCCCTGAAAGGGTTTGCCTCCTTGGTGACTGGGGTACTCCTGTTGTCTGCCATGATAACTCTTTTGATGTTGCTCTTGGTTGTGGGTAGTTCCATGAGATTGAAAATTTCTTATCAACAAGGGATTGGTCTGCTCCAGTGTCAAACAGTGCTGTGCCTTGATATCTGAAAAAACAGAAAGGGTAAGTGAGGAGTTTTTTCTGGTTTGGGTGGCAAACATTATAGGATTATTTTAGAGAACTTGGGTTATGGTGATTGAATCCACATTCTGGTCTCTGTATGAGTCTTGTAAATGGGAGAGGGAGGCTCACCTAAGCACTCCCCTAGGCTTTCTCCTCCTTTGGTACAGTGTCAGTACTCATCTGGTTTGCCTGAGTTGTACAGTTTCTTTCTCAGGGGTGAGGATTATTTTCTTGGTTTGTTTGTTTGTTTGAAAAAGTGTCATTTATGGATGAGAGACTTCCCTTTCTTTTGTTGGTTGTGTATAGAGTTTAAGATTTCTGAGCAGCCCACTTTTTTTCCAAGAATACATCTTGGAGGTTCTTTCATTGACTCCTATCAATCTGGAATCTACTGTGTGTGGAAAGACCATTGTATAAATCTATAAGTGGCCCAGATTCATCAAAGTTGGTGTTGGGAGCAGGATCAAATATGGCTTCATATACTACAATATACTCTACAATGGGACTCATCATCTTGAAGGTTCTGAGCTCTATTATAATTAATAATCATAATTCTTTATGATAATTTTTCCAAAAAGGCCTCCTTGAACACATCTCAGTCTTCATTATAATCAGGGTGTTATTCAAACCAGTTGCTCAAAAATCCAGGAGGCGCCCTCAGTAACTCATAAGACAAATTTAACTTGCCCAGAGTGTTGCAACTGAACCAATTGTAGCTCAGCATTTAGATTAGTAAAGACAACAGTCCAATATAAAGGACAATAATAATAAGATCTTTTTTATTGGAGAGTAGTATAGTTAATCTACTTTATTTGGAACCACAAGTCTCAGGGGGTAGCACAGTAGAAGGTTTGGTATAAGGTTTAAGCTGGAAATATTTAATCAAGGGATTAGTTCTTCAATCTGAAGCACTTTTATTTATAAGACAATGCCTGCAATTTGGTATTGCCCAAAACATTTATGTATTGTTGGTTAAATTATGGGGTGTCTCCTCAAGCAACCCCTGTGTATTTTGAAATATGTTATTGGGCAGAATAGTAATCTTGGTTGTAACAAGAGTCTTTAGGGCTAGCCAACTTGTGTGAACTTGTTTTGTGTACTTTTAATTCAGAGTTTGGCATTTTCACAGTGTAGTTCTGAGCAGAGGCATTGCAATACTTTTTGGGTATTTCAGGTAGGTACAGGGTTTTAAGTGGGCTCAGGGCTCCTTGTGTACTGAGAAATTTGTACTGTTTGGTTAGTATGAGGATAATTTTGAAGACAGTATGTGAGGTATTATTGACCAGTGATTTTGGAAATCCTAATTAATTAGGCAATTAATGACAAACCAATGAGAGAAAATCAACTGCTTTTGTGGAAATTACTGTCATTAATCACATAAATAAATGCACAATTAGTGATCCATGATGTTTTCATCAGGGATTAATCATGCCACATTGCTGACACCATGTTAATGAAGCAAAGGGATGTCAGAAATTGTATAAATATGTACCACAACACCAGCATTAGTTTTTCCTGGCGCCAGAGCGCTGCAATAATTAACATCAAGCGCTGAGACGCCAGCTTCTGTGAAAAATAACACTGAGACGCCAGGCTCAGCTTGAAACTTAATTTGATATTCATACCAAATATAGTCAGAATATAAAATATTCTATATACTAAATAAGAATTTAATCTGGTACACTAGCAGGATGCACCCTTGTGCTAGGCGCCACAGCATTACAGGTTGCTATTAAAATGGGAGGTTGCTCTTTTTCTGCCAGCATGGCCACGGCTCTACAGTGTGCTGGAATTTCATAAAAGACATTGACAGCAACTGATGATTAATAATATGATAATGCCTTTATATAAGGTGTTGGTAGTAAACACCAGAGAAGCAGATTTTTCCCTACTTGTATAGGATAAAATAAAAGCAATTAATACTAAAATCAATTGGTTCATGTCTTCTGAATCTTCACATTTGAAGGCATACAGTGAGTGTGTGCCCTGTTTACTGATTCTCCTGCTAGAACTGCTGGTGTATGCCAAGTTTTGACACAGTATATCTTATGGTGACATCCTGACCTTCTTCATATCTTATCTAGCCAGTGATAAGTGCTATTTGTTGGGTTCTTTATTTTGAATGTATTTTTACTTTAAGTTGTGAAGGTGTGGATAACCTACCTGTGCTACCACTGTCAAGTATATACTTCTGAGAAGTATATAAAAAAACATAAAGGGAAAATTAAGAAGAAAATTATACTCTATTTTATAAAAAAATATTTTATTTTATCATGAAAAACCACATACTGTATATGTAAAACATGGCAGTCATGGGGCTTATCCAAGTAGTTTTCCTCATAGGGCTCAAAAATGGCTAGTTCTTATACAACACTAGGTGGTTGCCCTGTCCAAGGAGAGAATTAAAGTTGAATTCAATAAATCAATTAAATATATATTATTGTACTTTTAGGCTTTGTTTACTTATCACATTTTTAATTAAATTTTATTTAATTGCTATATTAAAAGATAATTTTGATTATATTTATTTAAATTTAAAATTTAAAACCATATATTTCAAGTATAAATAAAAACTAAATCTAAATAAGTGTAGTATCACTATTAAGTTTAGTAAAGCCAAACTAATTATTTTAAAATTTAGTATTTGCGTTTTTAAAACCTTCAAATTTTAGAGCTGATCTGCACTTTAAAATAAGCTATTGGTCATCAAAATTGGCTTAGTATTCATAGCAATACATAGATTTTAGTTTTTAGTGTGTATTAAATTTTAACTTTAGATAATGCCAAATTGTGTCTGAGCCTTTGATTATCATGTGAACCCAATTCCATCACTTAACTATATATCTCAGCATCTAGAGCAGCTAGAGCTATCAGTTTGGTACCATTTTAATCAGAATCATCTAAAAATTGATCTATGTCCTCTAAATTTCAGTAAATCATTATATTGAATCATAATTTTATCATAGCTGGTTTACTCCACTGATGTTCTATTGGGATGAAGCTATGGCAAGCAAGGTTTACTCTGAAACAATATCCAGACACTTGGATCAGGTGATGCATTCGAGTGGAATGTTCTATTATTTCACTTGAAGAATAAGAATTTTGAAATGTGAAGACTAAACATCTATTTTAAAATCTCTTTTTCAAAAGAATATTTATATTTTTAACTTGATTTATTGCTTTAGAATGACCAAGCTCTCTTTTTATCATCAATTCAAATCTCATCAAAGAGCATAATCATCCAATCATATTAAAGTATACCAAAAATCTGCAGCTTCTCTTTCATTTTTAATTCACACATCCTGGAGTCAGGTAATATTTGTAGTTAAGCCACTTTGCTATGGTTGAATGAGATTAGCCACTCGTTTTAAAAATAAAATAAATAAATAAAAATTTATAGTATTTTGAGTGGCTTATATTCTCAGTTCCACATAATTTAAACCACACGCAACCAAATTCAACCTGTGTACTTTTAAAGATTCATGTAAGGGATTACATGTAAGCATGAGCCAAATTGAGCTTTTAGTTTTGACATTGATTTTAAATTTAAGTATTATTGACAAAGCAACACAATCAAATCTCTTACTGCTTGAGCCCACTTGAGGTGACACTACATCAAGACATAATCACTTTTATATATGTTAATGGGGGTTGCAATTTGACATACATCATTTGGCAATTGAGCCATTCCATGGGAAAATAATTTCCAAAGCGGGAGTGATCAAGTATGTTGCAACAAAAAACTAAACCACAGTTAGTCCAGTTGCAACAGCTTGCTCTTTAGCTTATTGCTGAGAGAACATAATTATTTAAGGACTTTTTATGTTTTTATCTTTAGAAAACTTATTTCTGCAGAGTGAAAATTTATCTTGATTTGTGAAGACATTGTATTAGAATCTGTGGTTTGAAATAGGCATTAAAATACTTTCTGGTGAATAGATACTCTTAAAGTGTGCTGTAAAAAGTAAAAGGATGATTCAAAGAGCCAAGATATCTGAGACTGCTGTTTATAAAACATAAGTATGAGCCTTTTTAGACAAGTGACCATGATAAGTTTGTGGTGCAATTTTGCATGTGAGTAAAAGGTAACTTAGCATGAAAATAAGACTGTGAAAATGTATTTAATTTATAACTGCTCTATTAGCAATAACTAAAGAAAACAGTGAGTAAAAATTTGATTTTGATTTATAAGAATGGGTCCTTTATATACTCTTAAAGGGAAAAGCTCTATTTTTATAAGGGTGTATTATGACTGGCCATGGGGTGGCATTGATCCTATTTGACTCACATATGTGAAGATATCTTTGATGGCCTTGAAAGCCATCAATCAGAGTATCAATATTAGTTGATGTCTATTGAAATTTTT
The DNA here is from genome assembly GCA_014839935.2 of Entomophthora muscae. NCBI lineage: Eukaryota > Fungi > Entomophthoromycota > Entomophthoromycetes > Entomophthorales > Entomophthoraceae > Entomophthora > Entomophthora muscae. Next base: position 5,276 of record QTSX02004643.1, on the reverse strand, counting down.
ATCAAATCAGTTTTCCCAGCTGTCAGAAAATCCTGATCTATCAGGGTAATTGATCCATCTTCTTATCACTAGGGCTGTGAGCTAAAAAAGACAGGCCACCATCAGATAGTTCAACATCTATTCTGGATACAGGTGTTGCAACATTTTCAATTACTCTCTCTTGAGAATTAACACACCAAGTAGTTCACCAAATGAGTCACCAAATGGCTCACCAACTAATTATTTAATTTGGTGGCACCACTATTATTTGACCATCTATTATGGGGATCAAAAAATCCAGATTCTAAGTGGAACACAACTTGAGTAAGCCTTATGACTTAAGAGAAACATTACTCAGATAGGCCCCATGACCATCATGGCGTATATGGACAGTATGTGGCTTCCCATGATGCTATATAATATCATATACTCATGTCCAATAAAGTATTATTCTCTTTTTAATTTCCCCCTTTATCTTGTTTATTATACTTTCAAGAAGTATATACTTGACACAGGTGAAACACTATCAGCTAAAAATAGGATCTCCTATTTGAAAGATACCTGAGACATTCTTGGACAAAAACTATTGGCTGATCAATAAGTCTAAATGATTAATGTCAATTAAATGTGAATCATTCAGGATTATTATGAGGAAAACACCACCACCAGGTAGAATATGGCACAGAAAATACAACATATGTTTCACTAAGAAATATGATGAAAGACCACCTGTGCACAATTGTATTACACTGAGCACAAGACACGACCCTTTCTAACAACAGCCAACTTAGTTGATCACAACTGAGTCACAGAGAAGTCCATGCTGAAGGGAGAGAATCCAGCACATGAATTTCTTTATTCAAAAGCCACTATTCAGGTTTGGAATCCAACTATGGGGGTTGAAACTAGTAGCTTAGGGATGATAGGCTGGCTAGTAAGAGTTATTGCAGTTAGATGCCAGTCTGGCCAAAGCACGCCTACACTATAAAACACTCTTCTAAGTTTACTTGGAAGGCAGGCAATTGATAGCAACCCACATTACTACTCATCAAATAGTAGTAGTTTCAAGTATCTAATAAGAGCGTATTGTTGATACTTTACTGTTCCTGCCAACCTAACTCTGCTCAAAGCCGCTGGTGTTTTGTCTATTGACCATAGAATCTCTCCAATTACTTGACTCCAGAAATGACAGAACCCTGCCTGTAGCAGCATTAACAATAACACCAATTGGAAGTACATCTGTCCTCATACAGATACCTTCTTATTGCTACAAAAAATGTCAAAATACTCTAATAAACGTAACAACTCTTTCTCAAGAACCAAAATCTTGACACCAACCCTCTTGACTACCTTCTTATCATTTCATCTAAATACTGTACTCAATCAATCACTTGAAACATTATTTTTTGAGGATGAATATTTCTTATAATGCTAAAAAATTATTAAATAAACATTCAGACCCAAAATTAAGTGTTTTGTGATTCTCAAAATCTATTTTATTCTTAGAAGGCAAAATATTTGATAGCTTGATAATTTAAAAGACCAAGTAAACCTTTAGCAATCTTTTTTGCTAGGCCTTATATGCTCTTTTTGATTTAATATCTTGTCAAATAGATCTGGAACTTTCTAAGAAAGTATGATCAGTTATTATTATATATAACAAAGATAATATGTACAATGTAAATGGTTTAATAAAGAATCCCTAGAAAATCTAGCAATTCAATATGAAAACAGGTTAAATAATAACATGTTAAGCTTAAACTTATCAAAGTAAATAACACGCTAGGGGCCAATTAAAAAATTCTTTGACTAATTAAACAAATTAAATTAATGTATCTAGCACCAAGTAACAAGTTTAAAATTGGCTGCTTGGATTTTCAAAAGCCTTTAGCCTGTAGAAAGCTAATAATGGCGACATACAATTATGTTTTAAATATATTGAACTGTTCTTTAATTCCTTACCAGATTGAGAATATTTTGAGTTAGAAGGTTATTTTTTTGAATAATCGTAAAACCCTCTACCAGTCTTTTTACCTGTTTAAAGATTAAAAATAATCATGTGTTTTTCTACCTAGCCAACCAGCATCAACATAAGTGCGCAATAAGGTAGCTGGACGATACTTGGAGTCGCCTATTTGAGAGTGAAGGACATTCATGATGGCCAAGCAAGTGTCTAGACCAATAAAATCAGCTAGTGTAAGTGGGCCCATAGGATGATTTGTTCCCAACTTCATTGTTGTATCAATATCTTCTTTAGTAGCCACACCCTAAATAAAATCCACAATTAGGAACCAAAAGCGAGTGTTAATTAAACAATACCTCCTGGAGTGCAAATATGGCTTCATTAATAAATGGCATGAGAAGTCTGTTTGCGATAAACCCAGGGGTATCTTGACTTGTGGTTGTTGTTTTCCCTGAAGAAGTTTTAGCTTCAACTTAAAATATACAAACCCATTGATTGAGAAAGTGTAAGTGTTTTTTGAAGAGTCTCCTGACTGGTAGCTAGGCCGGATATAATTTCTACAAGTTTCATTACTGGAACTGGGTTCATGAAGTGCATGCCAATAACCTGAGCAGAAGTTTAGGGTGAAATTGGTTGAGTTTTAAAATCAAAGCTTACTTTTTCAGGGCGTTGTGTAGCAGCTGCAATCTTTGTAATAGAAATCGAAGATGTATTTGTTGCAAAAATTGCATGAGGAGGTGAAACTTTGTCAAGAGTTTCAAATATTGCTCTTTTCACATTAAGATTTTTCAGTAACTGCCTCAACAACAAAGTCTACTTTAGAAAGCTCTTCTAAACTTTTGGCTTTGTGAACTCTCGATAGCACCAGATCTGCCTCTTCGCGAGATATTTTACCCTTGGAAATATCTTTTTCAAGAAGAGAATTTAGGAAACGGTGCCCATTATCTAAAGCAGTAGGGTTGCTATCTACTATTTGAACTGATGGGATGCCAGCAACTCTAGCTGCAACTAAAGCAATTCCTATACCCATCTGTCCTGCACCAACCACCGCAAAATTTTTAACAGCACTATTACTGCTTCCATTCTAAAATAAATAAAGTAATTTCTAAAGACTTACTCCAGAAAAGGCTAATGATGATGAGCGGAATCCCGAGAACTAAAAGTCATGTTACAAAAATTTTGTTTGTCATCTTACCTGGTCGACCTTAAAACTGGGAATTTTGGTAGCTTGCTTGAAAATATTAAGTCTGTAAACCTTCATTTCGGATATTCAAGTGATAGATGATTTCGCTGTTTTTTCCAAAGTCTAATGTTATGATAAAATCAGAACACAAATAGTCAAATGATAAATGCAACTTAAATTATATACTGTAAAAATTTGAAGCCCACAGACCACCAATCTTACAAGGTTTATGTCGAGTAATCTTTTTCTTGCCTTGGTAATTAATTTTGTGACTGACGTTTCTCAACTCCTGAAACATTTGGTACAGGTAGGGATGCTTCGACCCAGCTCTTGGCCGCTACAATCAGAGCGGATGTCATATATTATATTAATATTAAAATGGTTATTTGACTTGGTGGCCCAGAGCTTGGCCGAAGCAGCCCTACTCTCACTCGAAAGCATTTAAATTCTAAGTAAAGTATGGGATGTTTCTATTGGATGTGAATTAAGTCCTACCTTCAGGACACGTCATCGTTTACGCGATCAAACATCAATTCACCCATTGGTTAGATGATTGTTCAGAAATAGAACTGCTTTGGCCAGCCACAGACAGTTTCTGGCCCTAAGCCAGAATTGTTTTAAATAGTTAAATATCATGTTAGTCGGCTTTGGCTGTACCACCCTAGCTGCTAAGCATCACTTTTATTCAAATAATAAAGGTACACACAGTCATAACCAATTACAAGTACACCACAACTGTTTTCAACTGCTCATACCACCATGGCCCAGAAAGGGGTAGACGCTGGAGGTTTGAAGAAGAAGTCCAAGGGAAAGAAGGCAAAGGCAGTGGCCTCATACACTTTACTACCCAAGACATCACCTAAGGCCACTGTCCCTGGTGATTGGGAGGATCACAGGAGGGAGATGCTGATGCTCCATCTATCTCAGGAAAAGAGGGCAAAGCAGGAGGTTTTTCAGGAGGTGCAACAGGGGTCATAACTGATGAGGCTTAGGTTTATGACAACCCTAATTGGCTAGACAAGGTGGGAGCCAATTCAATGGCTGGCATTAAGGCCTCTCTAACTGAGACTCAAAATAAACAATTGATGATGAATCAACAATTGTTTGCCATGCTTCTGGACAGCTATGAAATTGATGCCAAGTGTGCCCAGGAATGAGAAGATGAGAGAGTCAGGCTGCAAGACATTATCAAATGATGCAGCTTGGGCTTTTCCCTGAAGACCAGCAAGGAATAGCTGGCTCACCAATTCAAGGATGATGCAGCCATAAAATAGCACCAAGCGGGAGTAGACCTGCACTCTGCCTTTATCTTTTGCAAGAATCAGGTTTTCCGCCATGATGCTAGCCTGTGATTGGCCACCAAGCTTTCATATTATGCTATAACATACATCATTCACATTTCCTACGTTCAAGAGTCACCCTGTATCATGTCCAAGTACTCAGCGGAAAAGATTGTTGATTTTGTGAAATCTGAATTTCTCAGAGAGCACACTCAGGCCATCATGGTGCTGGGTTTGCCTCCTGCCAAGTCATATTTTGACTCCTTTTCAAACTTATCTGTGTGGAAATAGGCAAGCACAGAGATGATCTTGGGCAGAGCAAATGAGTGAGCCAATCCTGGCTGGACTCCAAGAGAGTGCAGCATATTGGCTAAGACCAAATTTATTTCAGTAAATGCAAGAGAGACAATAGTGCTTATGTCAACAGTGGCCATGTTGACACTATAGTAAAGAGATAACCCGGTTTTAGATAATGACATCTTCTGGATAGCAACTTTTTTTATTAACAGCACACTTTACCCTGAACATTTTTAATATTTAAACTAACACTAATAATAATATTTTATACTAAAGTGACCCCATAAAGCTCATAAATGCAATGAACACTTACTATAACTAATAAAAAAGGAGATATAAGCACTTATATTTCAATTTACTACGTAAAAAACATTCTTTACTGTAAAAATATTTTTTATTCCCATAAAAATTTAAATTACCAAAAATAAATATACTCAAAATATTATAATAACTACAAAATATAAGAAAATTCTAATTTTTATTTATTAAACTTTTTGTCAAGATTTTGAGGTCGTGAGGAAAGATTTTTATTATTGGTCATTGTATGAGGTTTGTTGATAAGAGATTGTATGGC
>QTSX02004642.1:0-36629 GCA_014839935.2 Entomophthora muscae | reverse complement strand
TGTCAACTTGCAGGCACTCACTGCCACCAGCGATGTCCGCCGCCACTGCCACAGGCCCCTGCTGCCAGTTGTTGCTGCTGCTGTTGCCCGCTGCCAACACGCAGACTTTGCCAAGCACTTCCGCAGATGCTCACTGCCACCGCACAGGCGCCCACAACTCTTGCCAGCCCCACCTGCAAAGCCATCCTCAAACCAGGCACCCATGGGGCCAGCCTGCCACCTGCCAGCTACCTGCCAGCCTGCCCTCCCATACCAGCAGGCCAGTCCCCATCCACTCCTTTGGAAAATAGCCAGATTGTGGAATAAGGAAAGGCACTTCGAAGCCAAACTTGGGAGGAACTGCTGCGCTCAATTTGGGAGTCTACCAAATGGGGAATGGACTGACAGGCTATCCAATAATGGAATCATGCACCAAATTTCAGTAAATGAATTTGGATGCATGAAGAAGACCAAACTTGCACTATGCCTATGAAAACTTGGTTCCAGCCAAACCTTTCAATTGTCAGCCACCCAATCCAATCCAGAAAAGGAATAACAGATGTAACTCAGACTCTTGGTTCCCCAATGCTATGCCTTAATAATCACATGACTTGCAGGTCCACTAGTATAAATAAATAGACCCCTAATCGATAGCTTTGTGCTATCATTGAGTGAATATCCTCCTCAATATTATCATATTAATCAATCTCTTTTAATGCAGGGGCTAAAAAGTAACTCCACGAACTCCATTACCCTCCTCTGTCAGAAGATGAACTACATCATCTCCACACAGTTCTGACAGCCACCTTGGGACAGGGGGCCACCAGCCAACCACGTTCAGTTTGGTCCTGAACTACAGGACCAAAAGGGATATCACAATGAGCCAACTCACCTCAACTCAATGGTTTTGAACCCAGGGATCGTTATCTGGCGTCATCTTGCCCAACTCCCAAACTTGGCTACTTATGTGATCCCCACAAAGCATGCTTATACTGTACCTTGCTTTCAGCCTGACAATGCATCCTTGCCAAAGCCTTCTGCCAGGCAGGCTCTATTTCAGTTTGCTGCCAACTCCTTGACTGCGCCTTGGCCCGCTTTGTACTCTTTGAACCCTCTGGCTTTGTCCTTTGATTTACCTCTTCAATTAATGTTCTTGATTTTGGTCCTTATGTCTGACATTTGCTACACTCACAAATGCGCAAAATTAGTAACCCCTCTTATCAATTTGGTTTAGTGTTGTTGAAGCAACTGATGATTTGCTTATTTTATCCACATTGTTTTTCATTGTATTTTACAGCCCGCCATTTAACCCTTACAGCCCTGCCCGCTTGCGGCCATCATAGATTAAATCTAATGATCAATTGCAAGTGGGTGGCGGTAAGAAAAATTGAGTCTGAAAAGGGTGCAGGGCATCCATACCCAATTTCTCTTGATACTATTGCTTGGATATCAAACCCTGACCTCCTAGGAGGTCAGGTAACAGCTTACAGGACCACCATTGATAGTATCTGTAAGTTGAGAGTGTACCAAACTGACAGGACCCGTTTGAAAGAGAACAAACTCCCAATAATGTGGGAAAGAGTCCCAAATTCAGTCATGCTATTATAGAAACAATAGGAACAGTGGCCATTGCCAAGTGCTCAAACTGCCCTAGGAAGGCAAATATCCCCATCAAGGAGTTCAATCTTCCTAAGAGATAGTAATTAACCAGGCAGGTCAAAAGATAGAATTAAGCATTAGTTATAACCAGAGAGACTTCAGCTTCAGGAGGGAAATAAGCTGAGCGTTCATAGTTGAATTTCCTTCCCCAGTGGCCTGAAGGATATTCAAACCAGCCATGAGCTAAGGACTCTTACTTATTGTAAGTTCTGAAGGCTTGGGCAAATTATTGTAAACTAAAGCCTTTAAACCAAGAATATTAATATTTGTCAAATATAGGAAGGTAGTCAAGGTTTGCAATAGTAACTGAACTAAGGCTTTTAAGAGCTTATATGAAGTAAAATAAGGACTAGGACAATTTATCAACTCCAAGAAAATAAAATGGAGACCAGTCTTAATAACTGACAATTTGGTTAAAAAGTCAATTTCTAAGTCTGGAAAATGGTCTGCACTAGCAGGGGGATTGAAGCTATCAACAATTAAATTGTGGGTGCTACTATAAAAGCTGCCTAACTGGTGAAGGATAAAATCAAAAGGAATCATGGACTAAGATTTAGCTAAGATTAAAAATTGGAAGAGAAAACACAAGCCACAAAACCTAACAAGTACCGTTTTGGGGTGCAAGTCAAACAATCTCAACTTAAGTTAAGACTGGAGAGAAACACAAGCTTTTATTTCAGCTTGGATTTTTGAGGTAAAAGTAAGGGAAAGAACAACTAACTAAAGGTGGTTAGATGTTTTGATAGTGGAGAATATCAATTGGAGGCATATGTTCTTGTCTTAAACTTTTAAAGTTAGGTAAAGTTTTAAGGAGAACAATGAGGAGCAACGGCTACAGCTTAGCAGCTGAAAATAAAGCAAGAAGCAAGTGGGAAGACAGAAAAATAGAGTCCAAACTGCTGGTGTAAGCCAGAGAAAAAAGCAAAAGGTAAGCAAGTTTGGAACTGTTGAAACTAACTTAATTGTTAGGTCCTGGGTTTGAGAATTGTCCAGGGTTTAAAGATAACTTTGAACTCAAATTTTAACCATTAAAATAGATAATAATGAACTGCAGGGCAAGGGAAAGGATATGGGATGTTTGAATAATAAAATTTTATGTGCATTTGACCAAGGTTGAAGTAGAAAACTGATTCTGGTGATCCTGAAAATTACTAGCAGCTTAAATAAAAAGGAGAATCCTGACACTTATGGGACTCATTGGGAAAGGAGTTTTGCCAGTTGGTGGTGCAGGTGGGACCTTCAAGGGATAGGATAAGTAGAGGTAGCAGAATCAGAAACTAGAGTTGGAATGGAATCCTCTTCATGGTACTAAAGAGGGATCAGGATAAAATGCTGTACAAAGAATGTAATATGTAAGAATAAAGTTTATTGTAGATAGAAAAAGTTGAACCAATAGAATAAACTCACTTGAATAGCATTAAGTGTAAGGTATGAGGCTTTGAGGTAAATTATTATAGACTAGAGCCTTCAAACCAAGGATGTTAACGTTGGTCAAATAGAGGAAAATTGGTAAAGTTTGCCATGATAACTGGACTTAAGATCCTAAAAGTTTATAAGGTGTAAAATATGGGCTAAGACAATTAATTAAGCCTAAGAGAATAAAATAAAGTCCAGTCTTAATGACAGAAGACTGGGTTAAAAACTCTATTTCTAGGTCAGGATAATGATCACCACTAACTGATGGATTAAAACTATCAACAATCAAGGTTTCAGTACCACTATAGAGGTTGCTTAGCTGATGTTAAATATAATCAAAGGGAATAATAAGTAAGCTAAGATTTAAAAGAGAGAACAATAATGCAAGATAAAAGAAGATTAAAATAAAAACACAAGCCACAAAACCTAACAAGTACCTTTTTGGGGTGTAAGTCTGTTGAGCAACTTGTGTTATTGCTGGTATGTTCAAAGCTACAGATAGATGTTAGCCTTGCCAATGTACTCTACCTAATCCTATGCAAGAGCATGTCAGGGCCCAAGGGCTCCCAACTCTGATCCATTTAAACTATAGTCTAAGAGAAGTCCTTTATTTATTATTCAGACCAAGAATGATCACAATGGGGAAAAGGGGAACTAGGTTCTTTTTATACCATTTACATTGGTCTTTGAGATTCTTCCAGATTCTTCCTGAAGGTCCTTGTCTCTCTATCTGGAGGGTCATGCTAAAAGTTTGAAACATCAGCTGACTAATTCTAGTCATATTCTTTTGGCCAGATTTGAACTTCGCGGTTTGCCTCAGTTGGTCATTCAAAAGTACTTTGGATGGATTCTCCTCATCTGGGGCTTTCATTTGAGTGTAAGAACGTCCAAAACTGATCACTGGAAGCTGAGATATGGTTAAATTTGCCCGCTTACTAATTGTTGCTTTTCTTGATTTGAAATCCAATCTCGCGACCATTTCGGGACATGCTGACAGGGTTTTTGAACTTGGCTCTTTAAATTGCCATAACTTTTGATCTAGGGTACCTAGGGAGATCATCAAGGTAGCTTTCTGACGGCAAGAAGTAGCTTTATTGATCCAAGATATTTAACGTGATTTTTCAAAGCTACTATGTCATGGCAGGCCATGACAGAGCATTACAGACTACAATAGAATAGAACTTTGAAGATAATTACGTTTATTGAAACTGGAGTACAATCTAGCCAGCGGCTGCAATCTATCTGGGTGTAACTAAGAACTTGTTTTTATCCTTTCAGGCGTCTGTATCAATATATACTTCAACAACCCTTGTTATTGTCCTTTCAGACAGTTCTCAGTGGCTACTTTTGCAATAGGTCCATCTTTGCTGGCTACGCCTATCCTGATTGGCTGTCCTTGGCATGTGTGTTGCTACTGGCCTTAGCAGGCATACATGGCACTTTAGCTACAGCCTACGCTCTTCTTGAGCTAGTCTACTGTCATTTATCAATTGGCTGTATATTAGACGTCTATTATTGCGCTGAGAAACTACGCCGTATTTAGTTGCCGCTTATAAATGTTCCTTAATCTGTCTTCCAACATTGGAAGGTAGAATTCTGGTATTTTGATTGTAGGGCTTAATCAGTGGTCCTTTTCTGGCTGGCAAGCCTTCTGATTATTAATGCAACAGGTCATATTGGAGATTATATGCCGTATAATAGCAGACTTGATCCAATATTGACTCATAGATTATCCGCCATGTAATGCTGACCCAAACCAATAAGGAACCCAATTATACGCCGTGTAATGCTGATCTGAACTCAGTATTTCTTAGCCATATGCACATCGCTTGTTTGATATACTCATATACGTCCATCAGGTTGGGTGGGACTGAGTTGATACAACGTCCAGTAGGATGGAATAGTGATATACAATTGATGATTACATGATTACACACTGTGTAATCAGTGATAATCATTATATTAGCTAACGTTTATACGGCGTATAATTGTTACATCAATTATAATAAACTAGTAATTATACAGCGTATAATCACTACACATCAGAATGATAATCAAGTGATCATACAGTGTATAATTGTTGCATCTATCATAATAAACTAACAATTAAACGGCGTATAACTGCCATATCCATTATAATATATTGGTGATTATATGGCGTATAATAGCTATGCTTAATAGAATATTAGCCTAGTAATAATACAGTGTGTAACTGATAATGATCTGCATGCAATGATTAGCCTGATCATTTGTGGTCAATCAGTCTAACCTCACAAAGTCAAACAATCTCAACTTAAAATTGAGACTGATGTTGAGTAGCTGGATTTACTGATATTCTGGTTGTTGTCAACACGGTTAACATCCAGTTGTTGGCCAGTTTGATGCCACTCCAATATACAGTTCAACATATCGGAAATGTCAACTGTTGGGAATTTTGACCAAGCAATGATACCAATTATGACAGAGCTCACAGATTGGGGTTGCTGCAACCAAACTCATAAATTAGTAGTATAAAAAGTAATGATGCCAATTATGACAGAGCTCACGGATATGAATTACAGCTGCCAAATAACATAAATAGGTAGTATAAATTACATGCATATTGGATCACAAGTTGTCTGCTGACCTGAACCTTAAATTAGCCAATGATAAGCGCTGCCATGGCACTAAATTATACATGATTTGCCGCTGCACCACTTTGGAAAGGACACAGGCGCCAAAGCGCCAAACTACTTTTACGTCAAGCACCACTGCGCCAACTGAAAATTATTGCATGCACCACCTGGAAAATATTGCAGGCACTAAGCTGCCACTTTTCTTTTACATTGAGCGCCAAGGCGCTGGGTTTGATTCCCCATTATCTCAAATTCCCATATTTATCATATTAATAAGAATTAAGCCTGAAGTATGCCAGAGAAGTAGGAAGTGATCATGAAGTAACTAAATTATTTCATGCCAGCAAGGACCACCTGTGCTGGGTGAAGATGAAGATATTATATTGGTTGATGTGCAATAAGTGCAAACCTAGATTAATAATTACCCAAATTAAGGATGTGTTAGAATGTCCTATAAGACATTGCTAGCAGCCCAGGGATCAACCTTGCAGAAGATATAAGAAGAATTAATCAATTACAATGAATAAATATCTTGAACCATCTTTGATATATCTTTAATCTGGTTGACCTTTATCCTAATCCTTAAGTGCTTCTACACAATCAGAAGCCATTATTGGACAATAATCATGGTTTTGTTCAATCCTGGCTATTCTGATACAATACTACTCATATCCTCACATTTGACTGTATTTGAGCAAATGTCCTGTGCCCTATAATCTTAAATAATTGTGGCGCTGTAATTCAAAAAGCGCGGCAGCAACAAACCAATATCACATGACTTGTCCAGTATCAAGTGACTCAAACCCATTCTGCACACAACCACCCTTATGTTTAATCTGACTTAAATTCCTGCCACAGTGCAAGCTATATAAGTCTAAAGTATTATCCAATAAAATATACTTCTCTTCTTCTTAAATTCCATATTCAAAGTTTTCCCATAAGTTGCTCCTCATCACTGAAAAAAACTCAAGCTATTTATTAACTTGATTGATTGAGGTGACTTTAAAGGGGAAGAAAATAACCAAGGTTGGTTAGTTAGGGCATGTGAGGTAGTAGGAGGTGGCCACATGTCTGGAGTTACTTTTAACTTTTAAAAGTTAAAGTCAAAGTAAAGGAGAGAACTGTGGGGGCAGTGATTCAACAAGGCTAACTCAATTTAAGAGCAAAAGCAAATGAAAACCAGGAAAAACACAGTCCAAAGACTGCTTGTGTGTTTGGGTGTAAAGATAAAGAATAAGCAGTTTGGAGCTAACTGAATGAGCTTTTGCATTTAGATACCAGGTTTGAAACTTGTCTAGTGCAAAATTAAGCTTCAAAAAAGAGTGTCAATCTTAAGTATAGATTTTTTAAGACCAGGAAGGTGAGAGAATAAGAAAATGTGTCATAAAAATGTTGGGATAGTTGCAACTGTTGAAAATGTTTGAAAAAGAAAAGAATTAAACAATCACTTATAAATGGCCTCATAAATAGCATATAGAAGTAAATCCTGACATTAAGTGTCATTGAGAAACCTTTGTGGGGTTTAATGAGGGAGAGCAGAAGTGTTTGCAATATTTCTAAGGCTTATGTAGATAAAAAGTTGCAAATACAAAGCCTTTTGGAGATGTAAGTGAAGATTATTGACCAGAACTGACAAGGAGAGGGCCAGAGACATGCTGGGTGAATTGTAGTTCCTAACCAGAGGTTCTGATCATTTATATCAACAGAAGCGGTATCAGCACTATAGCTGATCTTACTTCAAAGAGGCTTCTCAAGCAGCAGAGGTGGCACAGGGAGCCAATCATGTAAATAGCATTAAGTCTTGTAAATTATGATTCTTTTAACTACTTCAAAACCATAATCATGAATTGATTGAATTGGATTATAATAAAAAGGCAATTTAATATTAAAATCAACTGTCAGACTAACATTTGACGTCTTTTCAAGGTCTTGGGTTCAATTCCCGCATGTAAAATTATACATTACTTCCTTGATTAAATTAGCAATATTAACAGCTGTTTCTAATTCTGTTTTTTGAAGGTTAAAGGACACTTGATTTAGGTAGTCAGGAAAGTCATTCCTGACATGATGCCACAAACATGGTTTTTTTGGGTATGACTAGGCCAAAGCGCCACCACCCAGGAAAACTTGCCCAGAAGCCCCACCTGCTTGTGGCAATCATAGATAAATATCTAATGATCAATCACAAGTAGATGGTGGTGCTAGGGTGAAGTAGATTGAGAGCTTGTTGTAAAAATCAAATGGGGAATATATACCCAAATAAGGATGTCATTACCAATGAGGAGGAGACAGTGCATGTTTTCTTGGAAATGATAACCCTTGAAGAGTGAATAAGGAATGTGCAGCAGAAGTCTATGCCCAGATACATCAGGAAGACCTTCATTTGGCTCAAAGTCAAGTAGTTAGTAGCGTAGATAGGCTCACATTCAATTTTTCAGGTTTTAGGAATCATTTTGTCAAGAGGAGGAAATTCTCAGAAAATTGCAGAGGTGAGAAAGCAGAATCTAACAGTCTGGTTATTAAAAATCTGATTGGAAAATATTGAAATAAGTGAATCATTGAGGCAAGATATTTTATTTGGGAAAAATATCAAACTAATAAGGTAGTTTGGTGGGGACAATAGTTACTTAAGGCCTTTGGGTACATCAAGATGAGGTGGCCTCCCCGAATACAATATTTAGACAGCTTACAGATACCACCAATGGTGGTTCTGTAAGATGTTACCTGACCTCTTTTGAGGTCAAGGTTTTTTGATAAGCAGGTCAAAGTGGGAAAAATTGGGTGTGGGGCATCCACACCCCACTTGGACCCAATTTCCTGTACTGTAAATTCAGAACCTGAACATAAAAATGCGGGATTGTCAAATCCTTGGTCCAAATTTCAAATCACTTTTGCGGGATAGCCGTTTTTAATTAAATTGATTTTTTTGAGTATTTAATTGAATTTTTAAAAATGCGGGAACTCATAGACACTTTGCAAAGTTCAAGTCAAACTGCATATTTCCAATGGACAAAATGAATTAACTGGAATCAGATTTGAAGCGTTCAAATCCATCAATCATTTTCATTAAGTTTACTATGTTTTTTGGAATTGCGGAATTGTCAAATCCAAGAACCAAATTTCAAATCACTTTTGAATGACACTAGTAAACTCAAATAATAATTTTGGGAACTGGAATCCAAATTTAATGTACATTAAGTAACTAGGACAAATCAACCCAAATCAAGAAGCTCCACTCTGGATAAAATCAAATGAAAAATCCAATCTCAACAGCCATGTTTAGACATGAAATTAAGTGAAATGAAAAATTGTCTAAACTGGAAATGATGCAATATTCTGCACTTTAAATCACTAATATAGCGACCATAAAACCATATAATGATATATGAGCTACCCTCCTGATGACGCAGAATTTTTTTAAAAGTTTTTTTGCCCTGGCGTAGCCAGGGGCCATAAAACTTCTTTTCAAGGAAGAAGGAGAGGGGGAAAGATAAACCATTAGTTTACTAACTATGTATTCATGTATTGCTACTAAGGATACTTGATTACAGTAGGTTTCAGAAGACACTAATTCTACTTTATTATTAGTGTCTTCTGAAATCTACTGTAATCAAGTATCTAAATTTTAGCCGTCCTAAAATGGAATAGGGTGATTTTTGAGAATGCCTATGATTCCTAAAAGAATCAGCACAAATTCACTCTAGATCCTTTAACATCCTTTTTGAGACACCCATAAATTATATTAATTTCAAGTTCACCGCAATTATGATTTGAAACTTGGTTCTTGGATTTGAAAATCCCGCAATTTCAGATTTGTTAATTTTTACATGATGTCTATGATTCTATTGAAATACAGGAAATCTCAAATCATACATTAGAATCCTGCATTTCTGATTCATGTATCCCGCATTTGTTTGCTGAGTTTTGTCTTTTGTTAGTTGAGTTATCTGCTCAAGAGATTTGAAATTTGCCAATTTAAATATACTAAAAAATCAAAATAAAGGGTTGATTTTATTAAATATTTTATTTTTCACTCAGCTGAGTTGTCCGCAAAAGTGATTTGAAATTTGGACCAAGGATTTGAAATCCCCGCTTTTTTACGTTCAGGTTCTGAATTTACAGTACCATCACCCACTTGTGATAGATCATTAGCTTTAAATCTACAATTGCTGCAAGGGGGCGGGGCTTTGGCCAAGCCACACCCAGGAAAACTATGACCATGACAGGTGGCAAAGAAAATTGGGTCCAAGTGGGCTGTGAATGCCCTGCGCTCAATTTTTCTTGAGACTATTGCTTGAGTATCAAACCCTGACCTCATAGGAGGTCAGGTAACTGCTTACAGGGCCACCATTGATGGTATCTGTAAGTTGAGAAAGTACCAAACACAAGGAGGCCACCTCATCAAGGTGCACTCAAGGGCTTTAAATAACCATAATTTCTAAAAAAAACTAACTTAGTAGCTTGGTATTTTCACTTCAAATAAGATATCTTGCCTCATGATCCACTTATTTTAATACTTTTTCATAAGATTTTTAACAACAAGGTGATTAGACTCTGCATTCTTGCTGCTCCAAAACTCTAGAAACTTCCTCTTCCTTATGAAATTATCCCTGAAATTTTTCCAGAGTTGAGCATGAACCCAACTATGCTACTGACCTCCTGTGTCAGGGCCCAGAACCTGGATAATCAGCTAGCCTCCCTAGAGACAAAGCAACCCACAGCATGGGAAACATTACCAACTGCTTTCCAGAGAGAAAACCCCCCTTTTAAATCATGAATGGCCTGGAATTTGAGAGGCTCACAAGCCTCAAATCCCTGCCATCAAATCTAATAACAAATTTGGGCCCCTTTAATATTGGGAAATGGTACATTAGGAAGGCAATTGTTTGATTGCGTGTCCAGCCCTCAATTGCTTGCATAATCTATAAATAGCTGTGGCACCTTGGCATGCTGCAGCTCAAGCAAAGTTCCTGTTACAATATCCAATAATCATCCATCCCTAAGCTCAAGTACGCAATTCCTGGGAAAAATGACCAGTTTGACTGAAAATGATGCCACCATATCCCTGGTGGCACAAAAGGCTGCACTTTCACCAGTAAGTATAAGTAGTGAGGAGGAAAAGCCCTCCTCACTGTTGACATTATAAAATAGACAACTTTATGCCAAGGACCCATTATTTTCTTGCAGGAATTATCTAAATTTGTACCAATATAATTATTCTTTTTACATCTATTTGTGAATTCACTACACAATACAATTGTGCCTATTTGTTTCCTCCTGGTTCTGCTCCTGTAACTTTGGTTAAGCCACCTTGCAACTTTGACTTGGAGTTATTCCATCCTTATCACCTGGATATTTCTCCTGGCCACCCTAGAGTGACCATACTGCCAACCACAAAGGAGATTCCTCTTACTCCTCCCTGCCCAATGTGCCTCCTTCCCAGGACTTCAGCAAGTTGGGGTTTGTTTACATCACAGTATTGGGGATGGACAATCAGGTTGTGCCCCATACTAAAAGTTGGCATCCCCTAGCTATAGCTGTGAATTATCTTGTCAGAATAGCACAAATTATGCACATGGCCTTTCAGGCCTGGCCCACTTCCCCTTTGGGAGTCCAGCCAGACTCTGGTATGGGCCGTGACATCCTGACTGGGAGTTGAATCAATGTCTTTCTAGTGTACCTGTGTATTATGGTATGCTGCACCTCACCATGTTCTCTTTTTAAAGGTGATCACTTCTGAGAAAATACACACTCTCAATTTCTCATTGATAATATCATCCTTATTTGGGTGTATACCCCCCATTCAATTGACTACAACAAGCTCTCACTCTACTTTGCTATTATAGGTGAAATGTTGTTAGATACAACATGTGATGGCATATTGAGAGTCTCCTGTGTATTTTAAGATATATTGTAAGGCAGTATAACACACTCAGCTGCAACACTATCCCATGACCTTTTAGCCCTGGGCTGAAGTCCCCAAAATCTCATGTTCCTACTTAAAAAGAGGGTAGTTGTTGGGAGCTGCTACACTGTAAAACTGACTAGCATCTTGATCTGACCGCCCTTATTATACCTTACCCAGATGGAAGCTACCCTGTTTAGGCCAACCTAAGTAGGGTCATCTGCTGCAATGCCTTGTCTTTCTCCATTTTCTTTCTTAGAAGGGCATGTAGGCTACCTGGATTCACATGAAAAAATGCGCTGGGTTATGCTACCATGCCTGCTATAAATAATGGCTGTCATCAATCATCCCTTCTCCCTTTAGGCTTGCCAATGGGTGCTATATTTACTTCCTATTTCCCTTCTCCATCTATTGTGATAAGAGCTATATAAAACAGTAATGCTGTTGTCATACAGCACCAATTCTTGTAAAGCAGTATATATGCTGTTAAGATATACTTCTGAGAAGAATACATTACAGATCAATGGGAGAGATTTTTGAAGAGTTTGGTATTATTATTGAGTATAGTGGGAGGGTGTGACAGATCCAGGCCTAACCAGTCCATCCTGCCATTATCCTGCCCTTGACTCTTATTGCTTTTACCTTCCTGGGACAAAGCTTTGAGGAGCTTTGCCTCCAGGGAGGCAATTTTCTTGGATAACACTTTATTGTCATCCCGCCAACGAGCCATGATTTCAACGCTTTTTTCCTCTCGTGCTCTCAACGCCTCAATTTCACAATTTGCCATCTCTTTTACTTGTTGCAAGATTTCATCCCATCCTACCAACAAGTTCCAAGCTTCCCAAGCATAAATTTGGTTCCCTTGGAAGGGAGTCCCTTCCTTTGCAAAGTAATTGGAATACAGCTCTTTGAACACAGCCTTTACTTCTACTAAAGATTTGGCAGGAACAGTCTTAGTGACCTCCAGGCTGGTCCAAGCTTCTTCCAATGTACTTGTAGGAACCTCCTTTCTTGCTGCAGCAGTTTCCACACAAAGGACCCCAAACTTGGCTCTCTCAAATTTTAACAAAGAAGGCATGACAATTGAAAAATAGGTGAGGGGAAAGCGTCAAAATTGACAATGAATATATTTTATTAATGTTTAACTGTTTTTGCTTATATACCATTTGGGGCATACACGGCTGAAAACCCCTCCAGTTCCTGAATCAACCAATGATTTGCGTCACATGGCCTATGACATTCAAGTCATTCAACATAGATCTTTACCTGAAAGATCACCAACAATTCTCAACCTATGAGAATTGACCTGCAATGGGCAGAAGTCACCTGACCCCATTCAAACCGATGTACCAATTTGGCATGGAGCTTCCCCAGCTCCCAGCGCCAAAACCCTGTGGATTGCACATCCTAAACTCAGCTATCAGTGTTCCAACTGGGAACCAGCTGATCAAACCTGAATTCCTAGGTATCCTTGCCTTTATTTAGTTATTTTTGCATTTAATGGTTTTTTGCCTTTAAAACCCATTAAACTGCTTCAAAACTCAAACCAGGCGCCACTGCGGCGCCCAGCAATTTCCCCAGGCAGCGCCTCAGCGCCTGAGAAAATTTGATAGCGGCACATCTCAAATTCATTAGGCGGCGCGGCGGCGCCTCTAACCCAATAAATTTGCCAACACAGCGCTTTTAACCCAAATTCCAGGGGTTTTCCCATGGTTAACCTTAACCAAACTTCTTGACAAAGTCAAGGCCATTTTAATATAATTAAATCCTCATTAATTATATCCTGTATTTATTAATTAATCTTCCTGATTAACTAACCCATTTTGAGACACCTAGTATCCAAGATTGATTCAGACAATCTTACCTCAATTCTTTTAGTTAGCCTAACCTAACTAAACATCCATATTCTGTTCTTTTATTAAACATAGATATCCAGTTTCTAGGAACCTTTCCCTCAAGAATTCCAAACAAACCTATCTATATGTAATAAACAGCAAAAACAGAACATCTTTATATTTTGGAGCATTTATTTGGCTAAACGCTCAGCAGTGACTGTAGTACAGTCACAGAGGGTGTAAAGTTACTCCCATCTTTGGCCTTGGATAGAGCTATTTTTCTTTGAAAAACCAAAAATCCCTCCCAAAATCCTTTCAAACCTCTAAATTCACTGGGAGATTTGGCATACACAATTGATGAGATATTTCCCCTGAAATTATTATCCCAAGTGGAATTCACTTGGTCCCAACTCCTGTGCCCAACCCTGGAGAAAACAATGATTAATTTGGACTATTTGTTGACTTTATTTTGCCCCACTTCAACAAAATTTCAACAGCTGGTCAGAGGTTTCCAAATTGGAGGGTCCATCTTGACCTGAATCACTAGTGTTATACTTGCCTGATTATTTCATAACCCCATCCAATAAGATTCAAGCAAGGAAATTATTCAAAAAACCTTCAAACTCCTTGATGCAGGGTCAAAAATTTCTTCCCAACCAACCAGCAGGCTCCTCTGCTCCTTGTGGCTCTATGATTAAAAACTCATCTCTTAAAAGTCAAGCAGGGCCTCTGAGAGTCCTTGCTTGTCTATTTTACAATGAAAGTTTTAAAATTTTCTTTAGGATCATAAGTTCTGAATTTAAGTGTCTTCTGTTATTTTGAAAATCAGTAATATTTTTTTGGTTACCTTACCTGTTTATCATTTTTCTTGTTTTTGGGTCCCCCTGGGCTAACTTTAAGTGTTGACATTAACATTAATAGATTAAATTTACCTGTTTTGCTTTTGGGAGCAAGTTCAAACCTTGTTTTCTAATTAAACCACTTAGAAAATTTTAACTTAAATTGGTTTTATTTAACACCAAAGTGAAAACTGGCTTCATACTGTTTTATGGTTTTTAAAAGCTTCCCCACAGTTTCCTTGCTTTCTGTCTGATGCAAAAGCCTTTAAATTTTTAGTTTGAGATTGTGGTATATTTTATAGTGCTCACAGCTATCTCATAAAGCTATTGCAATTGCTCCAATACCAGAGAATTTTCCAGAGGATTTGATAAATAGTTCTTCCACTACCCAAATTTGTGGTCTTAAAATTATTTTTTGTTCTGATCTTGCTGCACTCCATCTCTCCTGGATTTTGAAAAGATTATCCTCCTTGGACATCACAGTTGGAGAAGACCCTTTCAGTCTCCTCTACATTTTGGATGATCTTCCTGGAAGGGCTTGTGGTTCTCTGGAGTTAGGAGCCCCTCTCATCAAGAGTCTTACTTCTGATGATGAGGGCTTCCTGTTTGTCCAGAAGATGTTGCTTTCCCCTCTGTATCAGTGGGATCGCCCTTGCTGCCTGCACCTTCCTGAAAAGCTTCTCCCAATGAGACTCTCCTGCAGCAACCTGCATTGTCCCCAGCTGTACCCCTGACTGTTATCGGGCATGTTGTTAATGACAGTTAATGAATATTTTTTCTAACAATCATCACCTTGTCCTTATGGATCCCTGTTTGAGTGGTCATCCCAGTGTTTCACTGGATGGCGTCCCGGTGGACTCTTTCTCTGGGATGAGAGCTAAGCTTACTTAGTATAGCTCTTCTCTCTCACAGAGAGCACTATACAGTTAACTGAAACACACAAAATGCTTGTGTATATCATGAATTTCATGCAAGTGATACAATATGGATCCTGTGGGAGCTTGAAGGTCAATCCTGGCGCCATATTGTCCAGGATTCTCCTGACATGAAATTGCTTTTTTTATAGGCTTATTTGATGTGTTTAAACTGTTCAAGTGAATTTGAAGCTTCTTTTAAAGTAGCATTTATAGCAACTTTGATTTAGTTATACAATTCCAAGTCTCCCAATTAATGTAAAAACCTGTTTTTCATATGCATGAAGATCTCCACTTGTTTTTTTGTATCTTACAATCTAGTTAACCAATCTCAATGCTTAAACACATTTATCAAAGCCTGAAACAAGAGAATTTGAACTGAGCTAGAATCTGTAAAGTTACTTCCCCTTTAGCCTTGGATAGGGCAATCTTCCCGCGTTGCATAAAAAAATTTGCTCAGAAGCCGGCCAAGCCCCTCAATTCCCTTGAAGATTTAGCCCACACAATTGATGAGAGATTTGTGTTGGCATACCCTTCTCAAGTGGTAAATAATGGTGCTTTGGATTCTGTTCCCACCTGGGAGGAATCTCCAATTAATTTGGATTATTTTTTGGCTTGGTTCTGTCCCCATTTAAAACAGATGAAGTGTAACCAATCAAGATGCACTTCTATCAAGTTATCAAAATCCACTCAAGATGAAGTAAATGGTCCCCTGAAGCATCCTATAGGCATCAGCCAATCAGAAGTCAAATTGGAAATAACTAGGAAACATTCCAGCCCACTTGAATCCCCCTTGCAAAATTTCTCCCCTGTCCAACCAGATCCATTGCCTGGGTCAGGTGACCTTCTAAATTCAAATCCTATCCCTTAAAGAAAGAAGGGGGCTTTTAGCCCCCTGCTTGCTCATTCTTATCAATAAAGTTTATCTTTACAAAATTAAAATTTTAAGTGTTTTTTGGAGTCACTTTTGTTGGCCCTTTGTTTCTCTGAAATTGTTAGTAAAGGTGTTAAACTTCCTTACCTCTGTTGTTGCTCTCTGGGCTCTTGCGTCTCTTTCAAAGCCTCCAGAGTTAATATTAGTATTAATGTTGCAACTGAACCAATGTGGATTCAATATTTGGAATTGGAGAAGACAACAGTCTAATAGAAAGGACAGGAATAATAATAATAAGGTATCATTTATTGTAGAATATTGTGATTAATATACCATATGGGGAAAGCCACACAGCCACAAGGGGGTGGCATGATGGCTTGTTCCATGTAATGATTTGAGCCAAGGAATAACTTGTGCAGGGATCAACAGGTCAAATTGGCAGCGCTCCTAATTAGGAGAAAGTGCCCACAATTCAATATTGCCATCAGATTGGTTCATGTTGTTAGACACATCAAGGGGCAACTCATTGAGCGCCCCCTGTGTATTGTAAGATACATTGGCAGGCAAGTCTGGGGATTTGGTTGCAACACCCCCTTGCCCCCTGCTTGTTGTCAGACACCAGGATTGGAGTCTGCGGAAGATCTGGGAAGGTCCGCACAAACAACCTTTGTGTGGGGATGGGGCAGCAGGGGCACAAGTAATTGTGGTGGTGTGTCTTGGTGTTCCCTTGGGCATCCTCAAGCTGATAGGTGTGATTGTCATAGACTGCAGCTATCTTGAAGGGCCCTAGGTGATTGGGTTCCAACTTAGCCAAATTGGGGTTGAGGGTGTAGACAGGGTCACCTACAGAGTATCTGGCTTCAAGGTGCTTTTTCCCTCCTTCAATTTGTTTGTGTTCAATTTCTTGGGCTTTGGCACACCATTGGTTTAGGGATGGAGTCGTCAACAGGGGGGTTCCCGGGAACTGTAGACTGTAACTTCCCCTGTTCAACTCCTGTCAGACTGTCAGGAGTCCCAAAGGCCAAGGCGCTGGGACTGAACCCGGTGCCTCTGTTGATTCTTGCTTGTAAAATAAGTAGAGCGGTGGGCAAGTGTTCAGTCCACGCGGTATTGGGGTGCTCCTGTGAGAGATTGGCAATCAGCTGAACCAGGGAGCCATTTAACTGTTCCATGTGTCTGTTGACTTGAAGATGATAGGGGGTGGTAACTGTAAAGTCACTCCCTCCTTTAGCCTTGGATAGGACAATCTTCCCACGCTGCTCAAAGAAACTTTCTCAGAAGCCGGCCAAGCCCCTTAATTCCCTTGAGGATTTTGCCCATACAATTGATGAGATATTTGTGTTGGAATACCCTTCCCAAGTGGTAAATACCAATGTGATGAACTCAGTTCCCACTTGGGAGGAATCTCTGATTAATTTAGACTACCTTTTGGCTTGGGCCCGTCCACACTTGAAATTAATCAAGTTGAAGCATTCAGGTTGCGCTACTGTCAATTCTTTAAATGTCAATTCATCTGGATTGAATGATGAGCTGCCCCATTCATCTGACCCCAGCCAATCAGAGTTGAAGTTGGAAATTATTGCAAAAATCTCCAACTTAATGGATCTTCCTCTTCAAAATTTCTCTCTCAGCCAATCAAACCCGCCCCTCTGGGTCAGGTGACCCTGAATTTTGAATTCCACCCTTAAAGAAAGACAGAGGACTTTTGGTCCCCTGCTTGCTCATTCTTTCAAATTAAAGTTTCTAATTTTATCTCACTTAAAATTTAAACTTTGTGGCCTTTTAATAGTCCCCCTTTCCTTATCCCTGGCTTATTTTAGTCTAAACATCACTGTTCTTTACCTTTCCCGCCTTCCCCTGGCTTACAGTGTTGACTTTGAAGCCTCTATAGCTGATGTTAGTAGTATTGTTTACGCTTACCTTAGTTGCTGTCAAAAATCTAGTTTGAACTTTAAAATTAGTGTTATGTCCCTTATAATTACTTAATTTAAGTTTGAATGTGTTGCCTTTTTGATTTTGAGCTGCTTATTGCTTATTATACGCTTTAAGTTTTATAGACCTGCTTTCAAAGTGACCAATATCCCACAGCTGCCATTACTTGTTCCTCCCAGCCTCCCAATTGACTTTCTTACTTGTGCTTGTCCTTTGGCTGCCCCTTTTTGTAAAAAAACAACAATAATTAAGAGAATCTCAGGGGAACCAAATCTGTTGTTGCTGGCCCTAAACTCTGTTATTAAGAGAAATGTTGGTGCCTCTTGCCAAGTTTTTTGTCTACACCTTGGTGCTGGCTTTGGTAATGATATGATGTACTACCCTGGATCTGTGGGGGTGTATTTCCCATACCTTTCACCATGTTGGTGCTAACCCAGATCAATTCATGCACTTACTGGAGGACATCCCTGGACGCACCCAGGATATCCTTGCCACCAGTGGGAATGCTGTAAGAAGTTTGACTTGTGACAACCTTGAGCTCACTGCCCTTGATCCAGTCCCATCTATGGCCCCCAGCCCAACCCCCTTTCCTTCTCCCTTGGAGATCCCAGTCCCACTGGTCCCAGAGGAAGACTTGGATGAGCAAGAGCTTAGACCCAAGAGTGCTCCCTGGTTGCTTGGTGGATTGCTATTGATGGGCTTGGTCTCATACTTTCCCTGTCTATCTGCCGTGTCCTCCCTATGGACGCCCCTTTGAGCAGCCATCCCAGTCCTGCACTGGATGGTGTCCTGGTGGATCCTCCCCCCAGGATTGGAGCCAAACTTAGTTAGTTTAGCCCCCCTCTCTCACAGTAACTATCAATTGGAGGGCATTCTTGGCGCAGTATCACTTCATGACCTGTCCAACAAGTTCAGGGCCACAATCTGTGATGAGACGTTTGGGCCGCCCAAAGCGGGCCACAATTTCCTTGCCAATGAAGCAGGTGGTGGCAGTGTGGTTAGTTGTTGCCCAAGCCACTGGCCAGCAAATGAAGTAGTCAATGGCAGTTATGATGTATTTCTTTCCTAGTATGTCTTCAGGGAGGGGCCCAACCACATCAAGGGCCCACTGTTTGAAGGATTTCATGGCCTTGATGGGTAGGATAGACTTGGGGGGGTGCAGGTTTGGATGTATTCTTTTTGAACAGCACACACGTTTTGAGGAGATCCAAGATATCTTGGCGCATGCGTGGCTACCAAACCTTTTGTTTCATGATCTTGAAGAGGTTGTGTCCTCTGATGTGACCCAAGGTGCAGTGATAATTCATTATTGTGTTGCCTTGTTGTGTGATGATAATGTAAGGCGTCTTCTCACCTGTCTCTGCCCAGCAGCAGATGTTGCTAGCATCAGTGGTGAACTGACTTTTGTTGTCTTTCATCTTGGAGATGATTACTGAGTTAAGGCCTTTGTAAAAAGTTGCCTCAGGACATAGGTAATTTATTGGCCAGTCTAGATCAAAGCCATCATCCCCAGTGATGGACACTACATAGAGTTGCAAGAGGGCGTCAGCAGTGACAAGCTCCTTACCAGGCTTGTACTCAATACACAACTGGTAGGGGGATAGACGCTCAATCCAGCCTGCTTGGCAGCGTGTCAAGTGGGACTGCATTTTGAAGTACTGAAGGAATTTGTGATCTGTCAGGACGCAGGGTGGAAAGGTAACCCCTTCCAGGTAACAGCGCCATTTCTCAATGCAGTGCACAATTGCCGCCAATTTTTTATCATGTATAGGGTAATGTTGTTCTGAGTCAGTGAGCTTCCTGGACTTGTATGCTACGGGGAGGAAGACGCCTTTGTCAGTTTCTACCCATAGTACACCCCCTATAGCCCTTTCAGAGGCGTCAGTCTCAAGTTTGTATTGGCAGTTCTGATTGAGGAACTGCAATACAGGTACAGTTGTAAGTCTCTGCTTCAACGTCTCAAAGGCTTGATCTCTGGCAGGGGTCCAGTGGAAGCGCTGTTTAGTGTTCAGGAGCTTGGTGAGAGGTGCAATAAGTTCTCCACAGTTGGGGATGAATTTACTCACGTAGCCAACCATGACCAAGAAGGTATGCACCTGACTGACATCAGTGGAAGGTGGCATACTAGTGATTGCCTTGATCTTGGCAGGGTTGGGCTTTATCCCTTGAGCAGAGATGGTGTGTCCAAGGAACAACAACTCCAACTTGAGGAACTCACATTTGGAGGCAACCTCCAGAATTAACTCATACAGAATGGAACATCCCTCATGTTGACAATTTCAAAAATTGTTTTTGCTTTATATTTTATGATTTCAATTAAAAGCTCAAAATAAAAATCAAACATTGCTTCTATTATCAGTGTCCATTATTTAATCAAGAAAAAAATATTCTTTAATATTGAAAATAAGAAAAATATTTTTGGGAATTGTCACACTTTTTGCATGACAGCACAACAATTATTAGAGATTATAGGGCACAGGACATTTTCCAGAATACAGTCATATGTGAGGATATGAGTAGTATTGTAGCAGAAAAGCCAGGATTGAGCAGGATCATGATTATTGCCCAGCAATGGCTTCTGATTGCGCAGAAGCACTTAAGGATTAGGATAAAGGTCAACCAGATTAAGGATAAAATAAAGATAGTTCAAAGATTCAAGATTGATTTTATTGTAAATGATTAATTCTTCTTATACCTACTACAAGGGTAATCTCT
Source organism: Entomophthora muscae (assembly GCA_014839935.2). Classification (NCBI taxonomy): domain Eukaryota; kingdom Fungi; phylum Entomophthoromycota; class Entomophthoromycetes; order Entomophthorales; family Entomophthoraceae; genus Entomophthora; species Entomophthora muscae. The sequence goes on along the minus strand of QTSX02004642.1, from coordinate 15,946 downwards.
GGGCTGCTAGCAATATCTTCTAGGACATTCTAACACATCCCTAATTTGGGTAATTATTAATCTAGGTTTGGCACTTCTTGCACGTCAACCAATAGAATATCTTCATCTTTACCCAGCACAGGTGATCCTTGCTGGCGTGGAATAATTTAGTTACTTCAGGATCACTTCCTGCTTTCTTAGTGTACTTCAGCTTAATGCTTATTAATGTGACAATTAAGGGAATTTGAGATTATGGGGAATTGAACCCTGCGCCTTGGCACTCAATGTAAAGGTAAGGCGGCGCTGCGGCACTTGCAATAATTTTCAGTTGGCGCAGCGGCGCTTGACGTAAAAGTAGTTTGGCGCCTTGGCGCTTAATCCAATTTTTAGACGGCGCTGCGGCGCTTTGTGTATTTATTAAGTGCCGCGGCAGTGAATCATGTGTCATTAATTGCTGCGGCGGCGCCTGTCATTGACTAGTATTAGGCTTAGGTCAGCAGACTACTGCTAATACAATTTTCATGTAGCTTATACTACCAATTTATGTTATTTGGTAGCTGCAATTCATATCTGCAAGCTCCATCATAATTAGTGTCATTGTATTTTGTACTACTAATTTATGGATTTGGTTGTAGCAATCCCAATCCGTGAGCTCCATTATAATTGGCATAATTGCTTGGTCAAAATTCCCAACAAGAATTTTCAACATGGAGGATGTTTCATTCTGTATGAGTTAATTCTGGAGGTTGCCCATTTGGAGGGTTTAGCTTTTAGCTGGTTTTTACAAAGAGTGTTGAGGATAGCACAGAGGTGTTGGAGATGTGTAGTTTGATCTTGGCTGAAGACAATGATATTTTCAAGGTACACCACCACACATTTCCCAATCAATTCCTCAAATGCTTTGTTCATCAACATAGCAAAGGTGGAAGGAGCGTTGGTCATCCCAAAGTTCATGACTTGACACTCAAACAACCCGTAGCGTGTGCAGAAGGCAGTTTTTGCATCATCTCCTGGCGCATTGCGGACCTGGTTGTACCCTGCAGTGAGATTGATCTTGCTAAAGACCTTTGTACCTGCAAGTACGTCAAAAAGGTTATCAATCAATGACAGGGGGTATTTATTATTAACAGTCACCTCATTTAGGGCGCAATTATCTGTGACTAAGCAAAGGGACCCATTCTTCTTGGCTACAAAGAAGACAGCTGCCCCATATGGAGAAAGCAAGGGGCAAATGAAGCTCTTGTCAAGCGCGTCCACAAGGTGCTGGCGGAGGGTCTCATCTTCTTTTGGTGTGAGACGGTATAATGGACGTGCTTTAGGTAACGGCCCTTGAAGTTGTACATTGTGCTGAATCTCCTGGGGAGGAGGTAGTTGTTTGAGTGTTTCACTGAAAACGTCCTTATATTTCTCAAGGAGTGTGGCAAGCGCTGGTGAAGGTAAAGTGGTCAAGGGAGGGGCTGCAGGTGGTTCAGAGTGGATACCTTTGACTGAGCATTGATTGAAGTCTAGTCTCCCCCCTTGAAATTGTACAAGCCTGTTTATGTTATTCTGACAAACACATTATTGTGAAGAAGCTTGCTAATTTCAACAGGATAGATCTGAAAGCCCACCCCATTTTTATTGAGAGTGATAACAGATGTATCCCAGTTAATGTAGGGACAATTGTGAAAAAGCCAGTCAAGGCCAGTGATTACATCATGGCTGAGCCTGGTCATAATTGGCCCAGAGAGCTTAACCTGGACGTTCCCCATTCTCACAGAGAAGGGAACCATCTTTTGGGTAATTGTCACTCTGTGGGAGTCAGCTACTTGTACTGCCTTGAATCTGCTGGGTACACAGTCTAACTGTTGTGAATCAGCAAATGCCTGGTCTGCCATAGTGTGGCTGGCCCTGGTGTCTACCAACAATTTGTGGGTGTTTCCACAAAAACAGAAGGGATAAGCCAAGAAGGTTACTTTATTGAGAAAGTGGCTCACTTGAAGAACAAGGTTCTCACTATGGACCCGGAAGACATCAAGGGTTTCAACTTTGTGTACACTGTAGTTGCAGGGATTCTTTGCAAGAAGGGATTGAGAGTGCGGGTCAGGTGGAGTTATAGGACCTCTTGTATCTACAACCCCCAGACTTTTTCTGGGTCCTTGATTTGGGCTAGCTGGAGCCCCCCCTTGCAGGGGTGTTTAGCCCCATTATCCTGCTAATAGGGCTGGCGGCGGCCTACTTGGTTGTGGGCACTGCCAGGTGTTGCACAAGATTGAGGTAGAGCATCGTTTTTACGGTGGAAACCCATTGAAGCCTGGTTGTTGGCCTCCACAATGGCCTTGTAGCAGTCAGCAATGGAGGTGCAACGACCTACAGGGACCCACTTACAGATATGGGGCTTGAGCTCATTGACTATCAGAGTCATAAGCATGGTGTTCCCATTGGTCACAGCTTCTGGGGCGGCAGCAAGGTATTCAGGAACTGATCCAGTCTGTTTGATTGCTATAAGGGGAGTTCCCACCACAATCAAAGAGAAGGTTCTTCTGTAGCGGGGGTTTTTGGCGTCCCTGAATGCCACCCAGGTGACTTTGATTTCCTGACTGGCCCAGTTGGTAAACCACACAGTGGTGGTCCCTGTGAGGCGCCCAGATGCAGTAGCAACCCACATGGGCTCAGGTACTTGACAGATACAAAGGCGGGTTTCATGGAGTGAATCCAGCTGACAATGTTGGCCCCTTTGACCCCACCTGCAAAGGATTCCAGCTGGAGGTTGAGCATGCGCTGTGAAAGGTCTGACTGAGGGGGGGGTGACGCTGGTATCACGCTGTCCAAGGCGGAGTTGATTGTACACACTAACTAAGAACTAGCTGGTCTTGGTAGATACTGTACCCGTTGGGGATGTCCCCCTCAGGGATTGGCAGGAAGGTCTCTTGATGGGGAGTAGCCATACAACCCGTACTCTGTCCTTTCTTAGGGGGATTTTTTTTCTTTAGGTAGGTAGTGAACCTACTGCTGCTACCACTGTTGCAACTGAACCAATGAGGATTCAGTATTTGGAATTAGAGAAGACAACAGTCCAATAGAAAGGACAGGAATAATAAGAATAAGGTATCATTTATTGTAGAATATTGTGATTAATATGCCATATAGGGAAAGCCACACAGCCACAAGGGGGTGGCATGGTGGCTTGTTCCATGTAAGGATTTGAGCCAAGGAATAACTTGTGTGGGGATCAACAGGTCAAATTGGTAGCGCTCCTAATTAGGAAAAAGTGCCTGCAATTTGATATTGTCATCAATTGGTTCATGTTGTTAGACACGTCAAGGGGCAACTCATTGTGCGCCCCCTGTGTATTGTAAGATATGTTGGCAGGCAAGTCTGGGGATTTGGTTGCAACATTATTGTTAAGGCTTAACTCTTTTGCTTTCAAAATACAAGTTCAAAATAAAACATTAGTATTAAAATCTATATAATATCTTACTTTAAGTTTGAAATTGCTGCTCTTTTGTTCTGTTGTTGACTAAACCTTTCTATACAATATGTAAAGTACTTCCCTCTCTCTTCTGAGCTGTATAGCTTGACTTCAGAGCCTTCTCTTGATTCACAGACTCTAAAAATTTCCCCTGTTTTGCCTGGCTACTTTGTTGAACTTGCTTTTCCTAAAGGAAAGACCCTGAATTTTCTTGCTCTCCAAGAAAATACTGGTTTCCCTGCTGAAGTTTGTGACCTTCACCCTGGCACCAATTCTGGTGATGATCTGGACCACCTCTGTCACAGTCCATACCAGAGTCCAACTGGACTCCCACAGGGGAGGCAGGTTGGCCTGAAAGGCCATGTACACAATAGATGCAATACGGATCAGATAGTTGACGGCAGTAGCAAAGGGGCACCAGCTCCCAGTATGGGGCACGACCTGGTTGGCCAGCCCCAATACTGTGATGTTGTAAAGACCCAGCAATTGGGGGAGTATTTTAGCAAAATAAGGTAACAAGTTGGCAACTTGGAACCCAGTGAGCGCAGTCACAATGGGATAGACCGTCATCATCCATCAAAAGACCTTTGTGTGTACGTTATAACATCTGAAATTACCGGCAAAATACGTGAGTACATAGTATAAAAATGTGTATATAGCTACAGACTGCGTGGAGTAGGGCAAAACCAGTGTGAGCCAGGAGTTATGATTGGAGGAGTTGAGCTGTGCTGGCTCCTTGCAAAAGAACTTGCCAGATGGATTGTTGAATGGCCCATGCAGTTGTTGATATTGGCGGCCCCCAATCCCTAGGCAGGCTGTAAGGACAGCTGAGAAGATCAAGTGGTTCATCTTCTAATCCTGGGGAAGGGCAGACAAAGCTTAGTGTCTTTAACTTTTCTAGAGGGTAAAAGTTGTGATTAATTTATGTGATATGATTGAAGGTAAGTTGCTCAATGATAGCGCAAACTATCATCAAGTGATTTGGTTTTATTATATACTATCATCCTTGTGGGGCATGAATAGTGCAAAACATTAGACAGGGAACCCCAAACATTTTGTCATGAATGTCTTTTCAGACATTCTTGACATCAATTTACTTTTATTTAAAGAGGGAAATTTATGTCACCCCCATCTGCTTTTGAACCTCCTAAAGGGAATGGGTTAGTAAGTAGTATCTGTTCTTTATTACCTTGTGGATTAGGCCCAGAAATGGCTTCTGAGCCATTGTTTTCATCAACAGGTTTTGAACCTGGGCCGTCTTTTGATTCAGTTAATACAGAGCTATTCAAAACAAGCTTTAAATTGACTTTGATCCAATCATTATCTTCTGCACAGGCCTCCAGCCAATCACAGTTTGACAATGTTAATTTGAACTGCCTCAGTGTTACGCTTGGTAACATTGGCAATATTGGGGAAGCAGGTAACATTCTCTGCTTGATTTTGGGTCCGTTGTTTGCCGTTCCTGCTGGTGTTGAGGCCAAGGCCACCTCCTGGTCCCCACCTTCTGTGGGGTTAAGTACAGACTCTCAAAGCCATGCCTGACAATGAGAGGAATAGTTAAGGAATATATGTTATTTTTGATGAGAGAATTTTAAAACACAAGGAAATAATCTACCTTCCCCAGTTTGAAGATCCTAACTGTCAAATCCCCACATTTCATCTCCAAATTCCCTAACCTCCTCTTCTTATATTATTTTCTGCTACCATGCTATAAAAAGTTGCTAAGCTCTATTTCAGTATTTGTTCAATTAATAAAGTCTAAATTCACCAGCAACCTCCAGAATTAACTCATACAGAATGGAACATCCTCCATGTTGACAATTCTCAAAAATATTTTTCTTATTTTCAATATTAAATATTATTTTTTTCTTGATTAAATAATTGACACTGATATAGAAGCAATGTTTGATTTTTATTTTGAGCTTTTAAAGGAAATTATAAAAGATAAAACAAAAACAATTTTTGAAATTATCAACATGGAGGATGTTCCATTCTGTATGAGTTAATTCTGGAAGTTGCCCATCCACCCACAGTGAATTATTTTTGCTTACCTTTTTACTTGACCTAAGCCTTTAAAATCCAAACCATGAAATTACCCAAGACTCCTCTCATGGAGTCTCTTGGGTATAAATGGTTATTCTGGATAGTCCTGCTGACAACGGTGTTGGCCAGCACTTCAATGGGATTGCGCGCTGATTCAGGTACAATGCCAGAATCCTAATTCTTAGAAAGCTCTTGGTGCCGTGTTATTCCTGGAGTTTGGTATACCACAACACCCCTATCAAATAACCCACCTGTCCGAGAAGAAACCAAGATCTATGGTTCCACAACCCAGGTTCCCAAACCCCAAGTTTTCCGCCCTTTGGCTTCAGCTTTCTTATTGTGTTATTTGGGGGCATACTTCTTCTTGGGGCGCTTCAACCCTCTGCTAGGCAGATACCAAATCTTTGGAGAATTATTCCATTTAGGCATGGTATCCTTGCCTGTGGGATCTCTTGTCACTGGATTAAATCCCTCTGCAATCATTCACCACCTAGGGAGATTGCTTCCTAGTGGGTGGGTGCCTGACACAATTGGTGTTGTCTGGAATTCCCTTTTGGGAGTGAGATGGGGATGGTTTGGCAAGTAATGAATTGTTAATCTTGGAATTGTATGGATTTGGAGCTTCTTCAGGCACTTTCATGCATTCATATTCAACTTCTGCAGTTGATGCATTAATTTTCATGCTGGGCAGCTTGTAAACCCCCTCCAAATTTGATAGGTTCCAAATTTGGGCAGCAGTTCCCCCCATTCTTGGGTTTGGGAAAATTGCCTTTTTGGGTTTCCCCTTTTGATAATTTCCCCATTTGACGGCCTGGGTGGGGGACTGGCTGGCAGTGGTGGGTGGGCAGGGCCTGGCAGTTGGGCGTGCGGCCGGCCGCGCGGCCCGCGGACAGGGTATAAAACCTGTCTGAATTAAAAATTTTATTTTCATTTCTTGTTTTCTGGCCCTGGCTTTCTGCGGCAGTTTCCCCAATAAGGGGGAACTGTTGCCATTTTTTATTTTGTTTTTTACAATTAATTGTACACAAAATATCATCCTGAATCACAGTATTGTCAGGAATATTCCTGACAGTGATTGGCCCCTGTACTGTATTGAATCATAAAGATAGTTCCAATAACCATTTCATAGCTGTATACTCTAGTTTAATGGATAGGGAAGTCACCCTAAGATTGCCAAAGTAAAGAGGAAGAGAGAAGTAGGCTCCTTTAGCCCTAGTAGTCTGGGGTCCTACTGTGTCAGACTGCTTGTGGTAGGTCAAGTCTGGTGCTAACTTCAACTTCTTAACCAGGTAGAAGGAATGGATCTTGTCTGGGGCTCCAGAGCCAAGATAACTCATCCATGAGGCTTGCTTATCATCAAGATGAGGTACATGAAATCTTGGTGGTTCTCCTTGATCACCACAACCTCAGTATCCTGGTGTACACTCAACCCTTTGAAATTTTTCAAGAAGGTAGCCATGGCAGCTCCAAAAGTTGATCTAACTCTTTTAAAGGATTTCAAGGGTGCAGAATTGTTTTCAGTGTGTAATAGCTTGACCAAGAGATCTGAACTGTCATCCTCATGTGTTATCTCAATACCAGGTTGAGTTAGCTGCTCAGAATAGGGCAGTATGCAGTCTGTTGGACCTTATGGGGGTAATCACTTAAAGGCAAAGATTTATTGATGAGTCCAGCTATTGAAAATAAGGACCCATTAAAGGAGGCCTTTGTGCACTTGATCAGTATCAGGGTCTCCAAGGTATGGCTGGAAGAGTGAGTCAGTCAACAAAGGATTTTTAACAAACTCTGGTGTAAGGGAGTGAAAATTACCAGGGTCAGGAATAGGCTTGTCAGAGGAAAGAGGGATGGGGGAGAGAAGGAAGATGAAACCACAAATGCAGCCAAGGATTTCTCCTTGTCCTGGATGATTATAAGTTTTTATTGATCCTCATTGTTCTTCTCAGTGTCAGAATTATTGGTGCATTTTTTCTTGCTATGACCAGCCTGAGGTTTAGTTGCCTTAGAACTACCAGAAGCAACATAGGAGTTGATGTCATATTCCCAGGGAGACTCCATGATACCACCTGAAGGTGCAATGGGGGAAGTATACTACTCATTGCTTCTGCAACAACAATGAGAGTCAGGAAGGGGCAATGGACTATGGATCTTCTAATATGGGGAAATACCAGCTTTAGAATTCTCATAAAATCACAGTTGAGGCTCAGGAGTTCTAATTGCTGAGGCCTCTGCAATCTGATTGATTATTTGGTACTAGTGACGGTCCACATGTTTGGTGGTTTGCAGGCGGGGCTAATGTTGGCCAAGCAAAAGTTTATTTGTTTGTTGCAGGTAGGAGCCTAGTAGGTAACATAGGACTAATAGGGGAAGTAAGGTGAGTCTATTAGGTAACATAGGACTACTAGGGTAATTAAGGCCTGGCTGGTAGGTAACAAAGGACTACCAGAGGCAGATGTTGCCTCCACCCAGCAGAAGATATTGGCTTCTTTGGGCTATAGTTCTTCACCTAGCAGGGAAATGTGGCTGTGGAAGGGTGAAGACTGATATAGCAAGCAGGGAACTTTGTCTGTCTGGGGGGAGAAGGTTTTAGACCCCTGGCGGGTAACGCAGGCTGCCAGGGAGGAGAAATGCTCTGAGAGCTCTACGTACCCTGATACAATTACAGGAGGTCTGTGAGCAAGCATCCTACCTAACAGACTGGTAGGGCGTCCTTGTTTATGCCCCTATGGGGGCTTTGGGGGGAGCCCAAAGTGAGCATTGGAGGGCATAAATTTGCTCAGAGGTGCCATCAAGGCGGTTTGCTTGGGGAAGCAAGCTGCAGAACTTGGTGTGATCAGGCCTCTGAGAAGTAGAGCTGATTACTCTGCGGCTGAAAGCTCAGACTTAATCACCTGGGTGAGTAAAGACAACACATAGACATTGATCTATGGTTGAATGACCTAAGTGGAGTGCCACTTGCAAGGGCCCATTCAAACGCCAGTTCAATGTAGACTCATGCCTGGGTCTACAAGTTCTGGTAATAGGGACTGAGATAAAGAACCAAGGTGGTTCATGGAATTAACAGAGAAGACTAGTGAGAGGGACTGTTTGATCACAGTGAAGGCTAGTTGACAAACTGTTGATTCATATTGAATTGTGGGAACCAAGGTGGTTCCTAGTGAGGATAAGTTGAAGGGCTCAGAGATCATGATGCAGGAGTAGATGGTCATGATAAAGGAGTAGCCAGAGGACTGATAAGCTGTTGAAAGACTGAAATGAGCTGTTTGTTGTCTAAGATGGATTGATTGCTGGTTAAGCTGAAGAGCTGGAATATGAGCTGGCTGAAGGATCAGAAGATGATGATGAAGAATTGGTGGTCCAGAGGAAGAAGCCAAGATTTTGCCAAATTGATTTTCCAAGGTGGTAAATGTGGAATGTTTTGCCTTGGTTTGGTATTAAAATCAGGAAGGAATGTAGATAGAAGTGTGGGTAAGATATTCATTTATTAAGTTATTAGGATAAATGAAGGCATGTTGCTATAAGAGCTGAATACAAAGTTGTTTTGGTGGGATGTTTTCCTTAGATTTTACAATATTTGTAAGTATATGGGGAAAACGTTGAAGAGGTCCACAAAGAACAGTTTCAATAGTATTCTACTATTTAAATTGGTTCAGGTTAAATGCAGGGAAGATTGGTGTTGGAATAATGGACCGGTTAACGCTTTGATGCGCAAAGAGTTGTCAATTTGAGCGGTTTGAGCTGTGGAAATTATTTTCCTAGTTGGATCCCGGTGGAAATTCAGAAATGGTCTATTTCTGCGCTCTACATTCATTGGTTGAGTTCTGGCAGGTTTCCTGATGAAAATAATTGGTTGGAAGCCAAAAGCTTAAAGTATAAGCGAGGAAATAGTGAATTAATACTTTAAGCTTTTGAGAAAGTAAGTATGTAAGCTTAAGTTATTATAGGGAAAAGTGAGCGACAATGGTTTAAGCTTCTGAAGAAAGCCATTTCAAAGGCAGAAAAGTTGGGCAAAGGACACTATAAAAAGGTGGCTTGCTGGAAAGTTACAGGGTCTTTCCGGGTATTTGACAGGATCTTTCTGAGGCCTTCTGAGTTTTGGCCAAGAGGTTTTAGAAAGCCTTTTGATCACCAGCAGGAGCTTGATTGGACTAGGAGAAGTGGATTACAAAGGCCACAAAAGCTACAGAAGGAGCCAAAGACCAAGAGTAGGAAGCCAGAGCTGGAACAGACCTCAGGAGCCCAAGACCAAGGTGCAGGAGCCCAAGACAAAGGAGCAGAATCCAAAGACCAAGTACAAGGAGTCCAAGAAATTGTTGAAGGACTCCAAGTATTGGCAAATCCATATTGTTTCCTTGACCCCCCGGGCCAAATACCAGAAGGTTTCTAAGGGGATCTTCCTTCTGAGAGTGAATAAAAGCCCATTTTGACCCCTATACATATTTCTGAGATACATTTTCCCTTACTAGAGAATGACATCCCCTTCCAGCCAGTCCCTGGCTGCAATCCAGGACACACTTTGGGGACTGGTGGACAGGAACCCCACAGTACTGGATGGGGTAAAGGAGAGTACTTTGATCATCCAACTCATCTAACCATTCTTTCTTTTCCTGAAAATCCAGGACTAATTCCTCTGCCAAAAAACCCATCTTTTTCCCTGGAGCCTTTATAGTGTCCTGAAGCTTCATATTAGCCAAGTTCTGATGATTATGATTCCCCTTGCAAGCAGAGATTCTCATGGAGCAGTGGCTCTGGTTATCTTAATACTCTTTAGAAACTTTCTGAGGATGGCCAAGAAACTCCAGGGCATCATGCTGCTTTATCTGGATGAGTACTGAGAAATAAAGGGCTTTTTTATCTTACTTGTTCATAGAACCATTCCAGAGTGAGATTTAAAAGCTTTTGAGATATTCTGTGCAAGGATTGAGGAGTCATAGCAGGTACCAGGGCAGCTACCAGCTTGTATGCTGTCAGAATAAAAAAGTTTTCATCAGAATAAAAGTTGAAAGTAGCAGAAAAAGGCTCTTTATAACAGACTTCCTTCTTAAAAGCAGAATCTAAGAAGCAGGGGATGTTGTTCATTACACTTCCTTTAGCAATAAGATCATGTTGCTTTGATGTCAAAGATTCTGTTTGTCAGGGATCCAGTCTTGGGCAGCCGGCCCGTTGTTTTCAGGGGTAACTCAGGCCAGGTTTTTTGCAGACAATGCCCACCACAAGAGAAGTACTAACTTAAAAAGGTAGGATACGTACTTTCACACCCAGGAACACAGTCCAGAAGCCGGGATTATAGTGTCAATCACCCCTGTGAGGGTGATATACACAATTCCAACGAGCTTGCCAGTATGGTCAGTTGGGAGGTCAGGCAAGGAAGCAGGCATAGGTTTTGGGGTCACGGGCGGTTTCATGGGTAGTTTGTAAGCAGGGAGATAGTTGAATTTCCCTCTGAACAACTTGGGTGTTGAAAATATCCACAGGCCTTGTTGGTTGTATCTAATTGCGGATTGTATGCGGGCCAGGGGATCAAGTTTGAGTATCCTTTCCGGGGTGTAGTCCTTGTACTCAGATTTCAGAGGGTAGTTGGTAAAATAGACAGGTCCAAAGGGTACACCAGGAGGACAGAAATCTGCGGAAAGTGGGGCGGGAGGGCCAGGAGATCTTGAACTGAATTGGTAGATAGCAAACACAAAATAAGGCAATAGCTGTGGGAGCCAAAATAACATAATCTTTATTCAAAAATGGCGATAAGGTTTGAGTGCAGAATCTATAGGCATATATAGCATCCTGCCTCCAAACTTAGTATTTTTCATAAGGGCTTCATCAAAATATTGGGAAAAATGTGGGCAGGTAGCCAGGAGGCCTGGGTGCAGGAGCGGCAAAATGGCACCTCGGCTGGATGTTCTCTCATTGGTCAGAACATCCAAATTGGTCAGTTGATCTCCTTGATTTTTGGCTGTGGTCACGGGGTTGGGCCCAAAGCCTGGGTTTTTCCCTGGCAGTTGAGTTTGATTGGTCATCTGAGAGGACTTCAGATTCATAAAGCTCACAGAGGAACTTTCTTTGCCTCCATTAGGCAATTCAATAAACTCCTTCTTGGGAACCATCATAGTTGAACCTGTACTGGTATTCTGACTTTGGGACTTAGCAGGGGCTTCAGCTTACGGGGGATCAATCTCAGAAAAATGCAGGTGGGCGGGCTCTTGATCCATGGGGCCAGTGGCCCACAGGAATTTGGGTTCAGGGTTTTAATCCTGCCCTTGGGCCTGGGTTTCAAGGGGTAATAAATTGTTAATCCTGACACTGTTCAATAGAGTTCATACAAGAGATTATGATTGACTGGGAGCTGTAAGCTTTTAAACCTTGTTGAAAGTTAAGCAACCACTGGCTTAAGCATGATTGACAATAGGAATAGCTATATCATCTATCAGATAGCAATTAAGAAGCAGTGAAGGTTGATCCTGGGTTGGGTTGAAAAGGAGCTACAGGTATAGGCAGGTGATTCATTCCCTCCACAAAAACAGGGCCATGGGGTAGGAAGAGAGAATAATGTGATTTGTAGAAGAAATGTGCGCCAAATGTTGTAAATTTCTGCTTGAGTTCAAAGATTCTACAGATAGTTAGATTAAAACTCTTATTTATTAATACTACACCTGTTAATGTCATAGTGGCAGTATTTAGTGAGGACAAAAGAAAATAGAATATTAAAGCAAATCTGATTATTAATTCAATAGAAAGGAAGCTTATATAAGTAGAAGCAGGTAAATACTTAATGGCTAGATAAGACACTTTCTAGAGGAATTTTCATAAGGAAGCAGGAGGATAGTGGCAGGTGGCAGGGCCCAAGGGCTTCCAACTCAGATACATGTAAACTATAGTCTAAGGAAAGTCATTTATTTATTATCCAGACCAAGAACTATCTTAATGAGGAAAAAGGGAGCTAGATTCTTTTTATACCATTTGCATTGGTCTTTGAGATTCTTCCAGATTATTCCTAAAGGTCCTTGTCTCTCTATCTGGGGGGAGGTCATGCTAAAAGTTTGATACATCAGCTGACTAATTCTAATCATATTCCTTTGGCCAGATTTGAACTTCGCGCTTTGCCTCAGCTGGTCATCTAAAAATACTTTGGCAGGATTTTCCTCATCTGGGACTTTCATTTGAGCGTAAGAACGTTCAAAACTGATCACTGGAAGCTGATATATGGTTGGATGTACCTGCTAACTAATTGCTGCTTGTCTTGATTTGAAATCACATCTTGCAACCATTTTGGGACATATTGACAGGGTTTTTGAACTTGGCTCTTTAAATTGCCATAGCTTTTGATTTAGGATACCTAGGGAGATCATCAAGGTGGATTTCTGATTGCAAGAGGTAGCTTTATTGATACAAGCTTTTAAAATGTGACTTTTTAAAGCTACCATGTCATACCGGGCCATGACAGCAGGAGAAAAATCCAGTAGCATGAGAACAATCAGTTTCACATGGCTGACCTGTTTCAGAAAGTGGCTTTGTGGAGCCACAATTCCAACCACTTTGCAGAAGTGAAGACCAAATTATATGTGCAATAAAAGTACAACTAAACTACTGCTTTTGGAGCATCAGTAGTTGGGTTTAATAGTACAATAAAACAAATACAATGGAACCATCAAACAATGACACAATTGTTTTATAACTCTTAACATAAGTGGATGTGAGTTTGGCTGATCCATTCCAGAATGTGACAAAGAGTGATTTTTGTCACCATGCCTTCATAAGTGAGCAAAAAATTTGAGGGATTTCATAAATCAATTTTGGCACCAAATAACACCAAATTAACTCTTTCTTATGTTTCAAGCTTTTACAGCCCCATTTGATGATTTTGACTAGAGCTTTATATGTTTTGCCACAACCAACTTGTTTTCAATGACCTGATTTAAATCAGCTGATATCTTGGGGGGATAATTTAGTGTCTGGCACTTCAGTTTTTTGTTTTTCTGAGGGCAGACAATTCTGGCTAAGATAGCATTATCTGCATCAAAAGACATGTACTTCCAGAAGCCATCACAACTCAAATCCTCCACTACCAAATCTTGGCCACCTCTGGTATCTTTCCAGTCAACTATCATCTTAGTCATGTACACTCCAGTATACTACAGCATCACCTAATTTGCAGAAAACTTTAGAAAGTTTAATACTGTTGTAACTGTGCTGTTTTAGCAGAGTTACAAAGGGGAAATATTTAGAAGCTAGATAATAATCTTTATTGAGAGATAGTGATTATATAGTCAATGTGAATCAAGGATAACAGGAACATGATTGTGTTGACCACACAGCTGGATGATGAAGGGGGTGGCTTGATCCTGGTAATGAGTCAAGCGCCAAAACAAGGTATCCTCTGTAAGGGATCATCATCTGTTCATGTTGTTGGATTTTGTAATTTGAGTTGACTTCCTAGTCTGGCTTCAAGTGGCCGGGTAATTGGGTTGCAGGTCACAAACCTGCTTGTTCAGAACCTTGCTGGTGGGTTTAGCTTGCTGTTTTGACACCCCTCAACTGAAGGTTGGCCTCCTCTGGGGGTAGGTTGTCAGGGAGGTTGTCAGGAGCCCGGGCACCGTACTGGACTAATTGTTGTTCTGTGGTAGGCAGGGCGGTTTCTCATTGTTTTTGTCTCGCTTTGCAGGGTCTCAGGCAATCATGGTGTAGGGTCTTTTCTTGATTTGTGTTTACTGAGTCCTTGCACAAGTTAAGTGTTATTGTTGTTTACCTTTAGAATGATTGCTGGCCCTACTTTGTTGGGTTGTAGTTTGCTTTTATCAATGTTCATGACCCAAACTTTGTCCCCAACTTCATGTCTATCATGGATGGGGACAAAAGTTTTTTGCAGACATTCATTTTCCTTTTCTGTTTGTTTGCTGTTGGCCTCTATAATGTGAGGGTTTGAGCGTGGGGAGACTTCACTTGGAATTTACAGTTTGGGTCCTGTCAATGCTTGAATGATATTTGGCTGTGTGCCATATACCAACTCAAATGTGTGAGAGAGGGGGACTAAACTAACTAAGTTTGGCTCCCATCCTGGTGGGAGGACCCAACAGGACACCATCCAGTGCAGGACTGGTATGGCTGCTCAAAGGAGTGTCCATAGAGAGGACACAGCAGATAGCCAGGGAAAATAGGAGTCCAAACCCATCAAAACCATTCCACTAAGTAACCAGGAAGCACGTTTGGGAGCAGACTCTGGGATACCCCAGTCTTTTTCTGAAACCAGGACAATTGGATCCCCAGATGGGAGAGGCATAGGACAAGCCAGACCAGAGGGAGTAGCAGGAGTTGTCTTGACAACAGGAAACTCAAGATCATTGCAGGTTAGACTCCTCACAACATTCTCACTGGTAGTGTATATCCTCTGAGCGCGAGCGGGGATATCCTCAAAAATGTGCAGAAACTGATTGGGGTTGGTACCAACGCGGAGAAAGGAATCGGAAATACAACTCCAGAGATCTGGAGAGGTAGACTAAATAATTACTCAGGCTGGCGCCAAAGTGAGAACCACAAACTTGAGAAGAGGCACTAACATTTTGTTTTTGGGTCTTAGAAATGGAGCCCAGAAAACTGTAGTATTTTTCTTGTTTTTTTCTTTATCTTAAGTGCAAGACAAAATTTGGAATCAACACAAGCAAGCATTTTTCTACATTGCTGGAGGAAGACAGAAACAGCAGCCGCGGGCCAAAGGGTTGGAGAGTGTACGGATGTGTAAAAGGGAAGTGCGTGTAAAACCCCAGCAAAAGCAAAGCAAGAATGAAATCAAACTTAAAATAGGTAAATATATAAAATTCACTACTAATCTTAAAAGTCAAGTCAATCCTTTCAAAGCAAAAGAGGTAAACTTTAACTTTGACGTTAAACACGTCTAAAAAGGCTTTGGAAAGCGGCAAGAAAGCCCAAAAGAAAGGGGAACAGGTAAGGATAAGGAAAACCGATACTAACACTTGAGATGATCAGACGGGTCAAACAAGGGACCCAAGACTACCAAAAATCCAAATGTTTTTAAAAAAGTTCAAATTTTAATTGTAAGAATGAGCAAGCAGGGGACCAAAAGTCCCCTGTCTTACTTTAAGGGACAGGCTTCAAATTTGAAAGATCACCTGGCCCAGGAAATGGGTCTGATTGGGTAGAAAAGAAATTTTGCAAAGACTTATCCATTGAGTTGGAGGGTTTTGCAATAATTTCCGGCTTCAACTCTGATTGGCTGGAATCAATGGAGTGATTTAAATCAGCATTCAATCCAGTTGGATTGGAATTTGATGGTTTAGCAGTAGCGCAACCTGGTTGTTTGAACTTAATTAATTTTAAATGTGGTCAAGCCAAAAGCCAGAAGATAGTCCAAATTAATCAGGGATTCCTCCCAAGTGGGGACAGAATCCAAAGCACCATTATTTACCACTTGAGAAGGGTATGCCAACACAAATCTCTCATCAATTGTGTGGGCTAAATCTTCAAGGG
>QTSX02004641.1:0-37262 GCA_014839935.2 Entomophthora muscae | reverse complement strand
CTCCATACCCTCCCAGCCAAAACCGTGGCCAAATTCTATGGTCACACAGATTTGTTTCTCTCTGTGTGCCTTGCCCAGCAGCCAATCAATTAAAGGCTTAGCTATTCTGAATGGTTTATTCTGCATTTATTCTTTATTGTTTGTTTTTATTTAGTTTAAGTTATTATGACTTTAGTTATGTGATTCTGCATATTGCTCCAGGTATAATAAAAATTAACCGAGAAAAGCCAACTGAATGAATGAATGGAAAATAAAACACAATAATTATATATTTTTATTATTATGATTTTATTTAGGGTAGTTTCTCACATTTTTTATATGATTTCAATTATATATGGTCATGTTTATAAAAATTAAAAAAGCAATAAGGGCAAATGAATGAATACACAGACTATTTTTATTATGTATTTATTTGTTGAATATAGATGGTTTGAGTAGATAATTTTAAAATATATATATATAGAAATCAAAATAGTATTTGGGTGTAGACTTTTATTGAGGGTGAGAGCAGAGGAATTCAAGGACAGTGTGTTGAAATAGACCAGTAATTTCTATTGACAATGCATATGTTGACATTGGTCCTGTACTAAATAAATTGCATCATCTAAAATACAGGAGCATTGTGACACAATTGGGTAGGATGATTTTTTCTGGTGGAGCAGCCATTCAATAGGTGGCGGCAAGTATAACTGAATCCTTAATAACATGCTCTATCAAGCTGTATCCAGGGGCATTTTTTCCCTGTCTAATAAATGGCACACTTCATCCAGTTTTATTATCACATCAGACCAGATGTGTGCTTCATCTTTAATTCACATCAGTACAAAAAGACCTAGGTAAACCTTCAAGTGAAGTCTCTGCCCTGAAAACAAGGCAAAGAGCTCACAAAATTTATTATATAGGGTACTAATTTTATTGTTAAAGGATGTAGTAGCAAAGGTTTTTTCCATTGTTTTTTGTATACCAGTCTTTTCAGAGCACCAGGAGGTCCCAAAGTCTCTAAGGACGCCTACTACTGCAGGCATGACAGCAGCGGAACTATAGCTAAGTTTTGTTATTTTTTCATTAAATTTTTTAGGATATATGATAGTGTGTGCTCAGTTGGGTAACAGAAACAAACTTCTTCTTGTCTTCTTTCCATCTCAGGTAGGTTTTGGTATGGCATAGTTTGGATGAAATCCCAGACAAGCATGAAAAAGTTCTTGCAGAAGCTAATATCCAGAATGTACTGGTTGATTGCAGGTTGGGGGCCGCAGCCAAAGCTGAGACCTGCCATTTGGTGCCATATTGCTTTGGTTGGAGTGATACAAGTTGTTCTTGTTTCATAGGATAATTTTTTAATTTATTACTCATTTCAGAGGTAGGAAGCTAGCATCAGGACCAGCTGACGCCCTATGTGGAGGACATAGTTGCTGTAGAATGTTTGCAATATGTACAGTCTTAGATACTGGCTGTCAGGAATGCCACCATTCACCATGTTTTGATTTTTCCTTCAATGGGTTAGTTCAAGGACAAATATCTCTCTTTTGCCTCTCAAAATGAGTCTGACTCCAAATTGGGGAATTCAATTGTTCAGTTTCCTGATTCTGTGCAACTCACTTGCCCCACTCATGCTTGTGGCAAGTGATCCTACCTGTGACAGAAATCACTGGATAATATGAAGCCGTTTCTAAATGATGGGGAATTACCACCCAAATCCAAATAGAATTGATGATTAAACACCAACGCGGCTTTAAATATCTTTTTGTGAAATTTCCAATTGAAACTCCAGGATTAAGTAGAACAATCAATCCTAACCAGAGTAAACCAAGATAAATGACCAGGGGAAGCATCAATGCATCTTCAGCGTAGAATTCTGAGCATTGAGAAGTGACACAATTTTCATTTTCCAGAATGGGGGGAGGAGCTACAAAATTGGCTGGCATGAAATTAACATTTTGCGGCGCCAACAACAAAGTTCCAGATGCTGGGCCCCATCTTCCTGAAATGATTCTGTTCAGAATCAGATTGTACGGGATATACCACAACAACCCAAGCACAGGATACATTTTTAAAATTTAAAATTAGAGCTTGGGATAATTGATTTTTATTGAGTAAATTTAGAAGGACTCAACTCTTAGAGTTGAAACAGGGAAAATTATTCAATATATATCAGAAAAATTGACTAAGCAATACCACCTGAGTCTTGATCTCCTATTCCTTTGGCATCTTCAAGTAAGTATCTAGTCCAGGTTGCAAAGAACCCTTGTGTGACCAGTTTCTGACAACCACGCTGATTAACGAGCTTATATTGGGTGACCCTCATATTACGTCAATTTATCAACGTCAGTTTACAAGGGAGAGCTGGTTTCAGCTGGCATACTGGAGCAGCTGTGACCCATTTTCAATTGACCGTTTGGTTTAAATCCGTTAACTTGGTCAATTTTGATACAGATTTCCCGGCCTTCCATGCCTTCTTACTTGGACGGACAATACCTGGCATTATGGAACTTACTGTGACGCTATCGTACTGGTAGTGTTTTGTGGTATTGTCTACCACTATATATTACATTTCTTTTTCACCAATAAAAATTAAGTTTTATTCACATTTTTGTCTTTGTGTCTCCCAGTACTTTGGCGCCTCTCTAGCCACATCTAGTAGATATTATTCAACCAGGGCCACAAGGTAATTGTTAGCCTTCCCTGCCACTCTAACTGAGACTTAGTACAAATCCAATCCTAAGGTTAGGATTCCCCATTGTGTATCTGTGCTGCGCCTCAGAACACAACAAAAATGGTGCTCACTACAGGGGCTGTAAGCAGCAACAGCACCCATGTCAACACTAAAAATGTTGACAGTGGCCGTGTTGACACTTTTAATGTCATCACTTTACTGTAGTGCCAACATTTTTAATGTCAGCACCATAGTAAAGTGACAACCCAGTTTTACTTAATGTCATCTCCTGGATGTTAACACTTTTTTAAGTAACGCACACTTTACCCTGAACATTTTTAATATAAAAAAATATTTGAAAATACATTATTATACTAAAATGACCCCAGAGAGTTCAAAAATGCAATACAAATCATAAGTAATAAGAATAAGGAGATATAAGCCAGTTTTTTCAATTTACTATGTAAATTACACTCTTTATTATAAAATTATTTTTTATTCCCATAAAAATTAAAATTCCAATGAACAAAAAATAAGTATATTTTATATATCATAATAACTACAAAATATAAGAAAATCATAGTTAAATTTATTATACTTTATATAAGCACAACTGAAAAAATCTCATTCCTTAAAGATAAATTAAAAAAATATAAGATATTTCTTATTAAATCACATTGAAACTGTATCTGAAACTTACCATTTATACCTAAAAAGATTAGTAATATCCAAAAAATTAAAAAAGTGTAAGTTTAAAAGTAAAAAGTATATAGGCAAAGCAAAGTTTATTTGGCTAATTAAAGCCATCAGCAAGAGAAGTAGCAATATCTTCTAGGTACTTCTTGATCTCTGCCACCTTGTATTTTTTCTTCACCACCTTTTGAACTGCCTCCTGGTACTCATGCTCTTTACTCTTCTTCTTTTTAGGGGCCACACAGTTATCCAGGTTGCAAAACTTGGAGTCATTTCTGGCCTGCTCCTCCTGTAGCTTGGTAAAGAACTTGTTGTATTTGGGGTTGGACCCAAACTTGGTCTTCAAGTGCTTGTGATAAACCTCAAGGATGGAGGTGATCTTCATCTCCCCCCTTGAGGCAGGTGCCCTGGCAATTCCAAGGGGCAGTGGCCCCGCTTGTTCTCTCCAGGCAGTCACCTTCTTGCCTACCCATTGCTTTTCAAAATACTCAAGGTAGCCTTTGAAGATGGTGGAGTGCTTTTTCACTAAGCATCCTCTAGGAGGGCCTCAAAGCCATGCCCAGTATGCTCTGGCTGCACAAAAGCCAAGGCAGAAAACTGGGCGATGGCAAAGCGGCACTTTCCTTTACCATTATTAAGATAATTGTCAAAAAGCTCCTTCTTGCTCTTGAGATCCTTGATGAGGGCCTGCCTGAAATGGAAGAATCAGCCCTGTACTTCTCCATTGAAGGTGGTCTCAAAGACTCTGAACTGAGCTTGCTTTATGTCCATTATGAACACCTTTGGCCCAAGCTTGCACATGAGCTAGCTGCTCTGCGGCTAGGGTGGACACATCCTTCTTGGTGGAGGAAGGGCTCACTCTGGTGGTGTGGATGGAAGTGGGGAGCTGGTTGGTGGGAAGGGAGCTCAAAGCATCCCGGAAAATTTTAAATGTTCTGGTGTAGACTTCTGTATTGGCACCAGGCAGGAAGAAGAACACAAGAGGGATGACCTGGTCATTGAACTGCCCATGCAGGACCTAAAGCTCCTTGAAGATGGTTGGGCAGGTTGCAAATGTGCTGTTGCACGACCAGGTGGTAGCAGTATTGAGCTGCTCCAGGTTTTGGGTTGTGGCATAGGCTACAATCCTATCCTCCAATTCCTGCCCATTGTCATGGAGCAGGAACATCTCACCATCCTCAGTTGTCTTGAGGGCATCAGAAAGGACCTGGTCTTTAATGATGGTGGCTCTCTTAGCCAGGGGGTTTGAGGCTTGACGCCTATCACTCATGAACTTGACCAACTGGGTGTAGTTGGCACCCTCTTGAGGTTGGTGGGGAAGAGGTACTTGCACGCAAGCACGTTCAGCTGGGTAGGAGAAAGATCCTTTGAGGTGGGCATGACCTTCACCAGATACCATTTGAGAAGGCGGGTAATGGTTGTGTTGGGCATCACACAAGTGTGCTCACCATTGATGGTCTCTACCAAGTCCCAGCGCTCAAAATTGAGTTGCACTTGGCAGGAGCGGTCCTCACAGGTATAGTGCCGGCTCTTGAAGCCCTGGTTGGCATTATTGCATGAGAAGATGTAACTGTTGGCCACCATGGCTGGCCCAACTTTGACACTTATTATGGGAAAAAATTTGATATTGGAAGAAGGAACCTTAAACTTTCTGTTGACGTTGCAGATATTATGGGCCAACAGAGGGTCCCAGGGGCTTAGCAGAAGCATGGCAGAAGCCAGGGAAGTAATTGAGTGGGGCTTTGAATCATACCCTGATGAACTGGAAGGGGGAGTTTGGTGGTGGTGGGGAAGCAGAAGGGGGCTTATCTTGGTGCTCCTCATGTGCAGGAAACTTATCCTTGGGTGGGGCCTTTTTGGCCTGGTGCCGCTTCTTGGTTGGCTCCTTGTCTGAAGCCAAGTTGTAGAAACTGTGATCCGTAAGGGAACCATCAGTCTCCTCCCCCCAGTGGAGTGAGCAGGGATATTCTCAGGAGAGGGCTAAGAAGAGGGCTTGGGAGTGGCCTTCTTTGATGAGACAGGCTTCTTTTTGGTGGCTTTGGTGGGATTAGCAGGACGCTTGGTTCCTTTGGGCTGCTTAGAGGTGTTCTTGTCCTAAAATAATAAGTAAAAGGGTTTAAAATAAAGCAATCTATTTAAAAATAAACAAAACAACTTAAAAACATAATAGATAAAAAAACTTTATATGGCTTTTATTGGAATTTAAAAGGTAAAAAATACTTGTATAGTTTTTATTTTATTAAAGTTATAAATAACAAGTTAAAAGTTAAGAGAAATATGTGAAAGTATTAGCTTTATAAATAGATTTTATTTTAAAAATTTGAAAATATGAAAGAAAAAAGGTAAAAATACAACATATCAAAAAATCAGATGATTTAATTATGTAAAACATAAAGTTTTATATGTGAGAAATGAAAAGTGTTGACATTATGATTGACAATTAGTAAAAAAAGCTGAAATCTCACTGTCAATTAGAAAAATTGTAGACATCATTTTTGATGACATTGTCACTGTTGACATTTTTTTGAAAATTTACTATGTTTTTTCATAGTACGCTTAATTAAATTTACACAGGCTAGCAAATATTAACCATTTTCTGTGTGTTTTTTTTTTCACATAATAAAATAAAAAAATATATGAAAATAAGTTAAAAAATATCAAAGTTCTTTATTTCTTTATTAAAAATTATATTTGGATAGGGATAATATGATATTTTACCATTGTATATATTGATAGTTGTTAACACATTGGTTAAGATAATGAAAAGGGAAAAGTGTTGACAACATCACTAACAATATTCTTTATATGAGGTGTCATATTAATTTAAGCTTAATTGTGCCTCTCTAATTTGCTTAAATCCACCCCAGTAGATGATCACAAGCAAATGGACAACATTTACAAGTGTCAACATTATTTTCAATAATAAATTCTATAGTAACTTACATAGTAACTCACACTTAAATTATTGGATTGTTGTTAGCCACCAATCCATTTATGATATTAAAGCCAGAATAAGTGCCACATATATATTTATAACATGAGTATTTTAACAATCTACTATATGCACAATGTCTTTTTCTATATATTAATTTAATAATTTTTTAAATGCACAATTAATTTTTTATTGTAGATATCTCAGTTTTGTTATTAAAAATAAGTTTGGCTTAAAAAGTGTCAACATTGACACTTTTACGTCGTAAAAACAAATAAAAAACTAGTTTTTATTAGAAAATGTAAAGGAAAAATTGGTTAAATCAAGATTTTTATTAAGCTTAATATTAAATCATGTTGGAATGGACACAATTTTGGCGTGTTTTCTGGGTTTGCACCCCTGAACACTTTAAAAAGCATTAAGCTAGTGCAACTAGCAAAGAACATAGGAGATTTAAAGTTTTGAGTTGACAGTGACCATGTTGAAAAAATGTTAACATGGCCACTGTTGACATTTTTAGTGTCAACATGGGCGCTGTTGCCCTGTAAGCCCCTTGGTTATCCCTTTTGCAACCACGTTTTCAGGTCCTTTGCCTCCTCCTATACAAGAGCCAACTTCACCTGAAATCACCAGTCCTCCTATTTAGGAAGACATCACAGAACCACCTGTTGTCCCTACTGTGCTGAACCTTGGGAATGGTCCCCACTTAGTGGCCTACCCTTTGGTTACCCCTGACTTGGAACAAGTCATGGCAGTGGCCCTTGGGATAGCCTGTGATGGATCCATCCTTTGCCTCCAGCTACAGTTCAGTTGAGCAGAATACTATGAATTGATTGTGACTCTGCAATTTCCATAGCATCTCCTCTCAGCGGCTGGTTCTGCTGAGCACCTATTGTCATCTTTTGTATAACCCAACTTAGCACACCATCAAATGGTGTTAGGGCTCTACGTTCAGGAGATTTTGTCTCTACAAGAAGCTGTCACTCATCACTGGGATCTGTTTGCTGCCTATCAACAGTGGATCCACTCCCTGTTTTCTTTGGTGTCATACAATCAACATGACTCTGTCACTTCCCAAACTTGCTTGGTCAAATCCAATGAGCAAATGCGCCAGTTCATTCCCAAATACGTCAGGGAGCGTCTAAATAAGTTTCACCAGTTAGAACAGCCCTGGAAAACCCAAGTAAATTCCACTCTAAACGCCTATCTCTCCAATTTTGAACAACTGGTGCAACAGCTCAACAAGTTCAGTGCTTACTCCTTTGACCAACTACAGCAAGTAGCAGCCCTTGCCGCTAAAGGCCTCCAAAAACTTGGCAAGGAATTTGATCAAGAACACGCTGCTGTTGCTGCTACCATTGCCACACTACAGACTCAAGTAAATGAACTGTCTATACCCAAACCAGATGACCTACCTTCTCCTCCATCAGAAAATTGACAGATAGAGAGCAGATACTGTGGGATGCCATTCAAGAGTTAAGAACGTCCACCTGCAGTCAGGATTGCCCTATCAAAGCTCCTCAGCCAGATCCCCAAGTGCTTGCTTTGACAACTCAAGTTGCTGAGCTAAAGTAAGAGGTTGCTGTCTTACACAAAATGGTGGCAACTGCTGAAAGTCTAATTAGGGTTATTGATGAGAATGACTGCTGCCCTGGCCTTTCAGGAGTCCCCCAAACCCACTGTGCTAGAGAGTTAATTGCTCTAGCTAATGAATTGGACCACTTAAAATGGGATCACTTCAAACTTGATAAAGACATACAAGAAATGAGTGAATTAATAAATTCAGTGAATGGCAGGTTCACCCATTGCCTCTCAGTGGGCCCTTCCCTTACCTCCTGACTGGCTGAGCTTTCCACAGTAGTAATAACACAGGGCTAACACCTAGACGTTACTGAGCAACAGACCAACTTAGCAAATAATACGGGTGTCCGCACTGCTGAGACCTTGACTACTCTTGAAGAGAGTGTCCGTCAGCTTTGGGCCAGGCAGCCCCCTTCCAAATCTGAAGCAGAATTTTTCCTGCGCATAAATGTATTCAATAGCAACAATAGTAGTCCAACTCCCAAAACACACTTCAAACCTACTTTAAGCAAGTCTTTGACCCCAAAACTTCTACCATTGCAGCTTTTCTAACTATCTATGAAACTTCCATGAGGAGAGCTTCTGATGAGGTCAAGAAGGAACACATTATAACCTTCCTGCACCTGACCTTTCAGGAGGTAGTAGTGCCTGATTTGCCCACCATTGAGACT
The DNA here is from genome assembly GCA_014839935.2 of Entomophthora muscae. Taxonomy (NCBI): domain Eukaryota; kingdom Fungi; phylum Entomophthoromycota; class Entomophthoromycetes; order Entomophthorales; family Entomophthoraceae; genus Entomophthora; species Entomophthora muscae. The sequence continues at coordinate 28,732 of QTSX02004641.1, read as the reverse complement.
TGGGAGGATATGAAGCAGCTTCTGATTGACAAATTTGATGGTAAACTTAGTTTGGAAGTGAAGAAGGACACTTTCATGCACATTGCTTTCAAACCTAAGGAGACTCTAGCTAAATTCACAGATAGATTCTACATGGAAGGACATCAACTGATAACAAGCATACAATTGGCAGCGCACAAGGCTTAAATGGCCTGTACTCAAGCTCTCAAAGTTAATCAGCTTCTGTGTTTCCAATTTAAGGCTCATAAAGCCATGCTTTCCTCTATGAAGAGCATAAAGACACTGTTGCAGGACATGCACCTTACCCATTTTGGGACGGTTGTGAGGGAGAATATATGCCACCTCTAATTCTGGTTCATCTTCCTGTGGCCCTTGCATCCTCACCATGAACTACAGAATCCTCCTAGACGCCAAGGTTGCCATAACTGTGGCTAGATAGCTCACCATTCTTGAGTCTGCACCAATCTTCAGGTTAAAGGAGCTGATCTCAAGGAGCAGGCAGGAAAAGAACAGTCAACCTAGAGGCAGAGACATTCTCAGTTGACAATTCTTCCCAGTCTCCTTCAATCCCCCCCTCCATAGCTGACTCCAAGCCTGCTGACACTGAGGCTCCTCCCATTCTGCTGCTATTCTACAACATATCTGATGACTATGAAATGGATGATTCTGATATAGAAGATCCTGATGCCTATGGGTATTCAGTTCTTTCCATCCCCAAAACTATTACAGTTCCTTATAAGCTACATTCTGGGAAGACTACAACAACTGCCAAGCTTTTTTCTGAAGCAAAAGAGGTTGTCTCTTGCCCATACCTCACCCAAGCTAAGAGGTCTCCTGTGCTTGTAGAGTAGTCAGAGGAAGCTGCTGAGGTTGCTGACGCTGTATTCAAGAATAGTTTGGTCTCAATTCCTCTCCAGACTGTCTATAAAGAGTTTTCAGGCTTGAGATGCATGATTAAAAAGTGGGACAAAGAACTAACAGAAGCCCAGGAAATCCTGGCCGTCCTTCCACTATTTGGTTGTACTACCACTTGTGTGGAAATATCCATCCAAAAGGTGAAAATCAAGGCCGTCTTAGACACAGGATATCCTGTTAATTTTGTCTTCTCAAAGCTTGTCAAGAAGCTCAAGCTTGCCCCCAACCTTAACTATTGCCAGTTGTATGGTACAGCTGGGCTATCCATGACTTGTGCTATAGGGGCTTATTTTTCTCTTCCCATGTATTTTGGAAAGCTACTCTTAGCTGCACCTGCTGTTGTCTTAGAAAATGAGAGTTACAATCTCCTAGTTGGTACTCAGTTCCTTAGGGAATACAATGGAATAATTGGCTTGAAGGATGGCTACCTCTCTATATTAGGGCACAAAGTCCCTCTAATCTTTGAAGAGCCTGTTAAAGTCCCTGGGAAGCGCCTCAATATGTGTGCCTTAGAACATCCCACTGGTGTTTTCACCCTAAAATACCGTACCCACTCATCCAACATAAAGTGCCCTCCTATGGCCTGTCCTGCATCTGAGGGAATTTATCTCCTGGCCTATTTATGCTGTAATCATTCCCTCTGGATCTCAAGCTATCCTGGAATCCCAGATATAATATGAACTACCTGAACAAACCTTCTTGGAGTTGTACTCTCCCCCTTGTTAGGACGCAACAAACCCTATCTCTGTCCAGGGATCCTAGACGTCTCCTATAAAGACCCCGTTCAATTACTGATTGCCAACTTAACTGCTCTCCACATACATGTGTCTAGAGAGCAGGTTGTTGGCTATGACAAGTTGCTGAATGTGCCCAATGTCCTATAACTACATCCCTTTGGTACTTTCCAGGATTTTAATTTACCTGAAGACAAGCCCCAAGTCCTATCCTTGTTCACTGTGCAAGATTTCTTGCAGCTATCCCCAGTACAGCAGAAAGAGGTGCTTAAATTTCTAGATCAATTTTTAGATATCTTTTCTAAAGATAGCACTGATTATGGTCTATCTAAAGGCGTCATTCATCAGATCAACACTGGTGACACCCCCTTTCTGCGCTAAACCCTACCGCCACAGTCAAGGGAGGATGCTCAGGTGTCTAAAGAGCTCAAACAACTTCTAGACGCTAGACTACTAGCACCTTCCCAAAGTCCTTGGGCCTCCCCCTTGCTCATAATGAAGAAGGATAGATGTCATTGTATTGTGATGGACTATAAAAGATTGAACTCCTTAACTAAAATTGATTCTTATCCCCTGCCACGTATTGATGATGCTTTCTGCCGCCTTAGAGGCTCTAATCTCTTCTCTGCTATGGATCTAGCATCAGGGTACTGGAAAGTTAACCTCTCTCCTGAGGATAGACAGAAGGCCACACTCATCACTTACAAAGTACTGTTTGAACCTACACAAATGCCGCAAGGGCTCTGCAATGCCCCAGCTACCTTCCAACAAGCCATGGACTCCATCCTCTGTGATTTGAAGCTCTCATGTGCCCTAGTGTACTTGGATGATATAAAGGTCTTCAGCGCTGCCTTTACAAAATTCACCTGGCTCACCTTAAAAAAGTATTTGTAAAGATTTGAGTGGCTGGCCTTAAACTATAACCATCTAAGTGTGCTTTTTTCAAGGGTCACCTTGAATTTTTGGGACATGAGGTGACCCAGACTGGAATTTGCCCAATGACCAAGAAAGTTGAGGTCATTGACAAAATGCTTCCATCCACCAAACTAATAGAGATACAAGTCTTTCTGGGAATGATGGGTTACTACAGACAGTTTATCCCTGACTTTGCCAACACTAGTGAACCCTTGGTCCAACTGTTACGTAATGTTCCTTTCAAATGGACTGCTAGTCAGCAACAGGCCTTTGAGACCCTTAAGAAAAAACTCTAGGTGGTTTTCATCTTAGTGTACCTCAACTATGACAAGGAGTTCATCCTCTATACAGATGCTAGTGACCTAGCTATTGGGGCCATTCTGGCTCAACTAGATGATAAAGGAGTGAATCACCCTGTAGCATATACTTATTGTGTCCTAAACAAGCAAAAGAAGAATTACAGTGTTACAGAAAAAGAGTGCCTTGCTGTGTTTCATAAAGTCAAAAAGTTCTGCCATTATGTATATGGCACCTATCTCACTGTGGTCACTGACCACGCTTTGCTTAAGTGGTTACAATAGCTTAAGGAACCAGAAGGACAACTAGATAGATGGGCTCTCTGCCTGCAAGGTTACAACTTCACTGTGCTACATTGTCCCGGGATTTAACATCAGAACACAGATGGATTATCCATAATGCCCATCCTTGCTCTACACCCTGCTGAGGATGATCAACTGTATGAGTTAATTGGATATCCTTCCTCTTGGGAAAGTGTGACAGAAGAAGCTCAAATTGCCCTTTCTAAACTATCTAAAGACACACTCATTTGCAATAACTAGCTTTTCAAAAAAGTGAAAGACCAATACCTGCCTTATGTACAGCCTAGTCTTTGCCTTTTGCTGGTGCTTCAAGCTCATAAGAAGAAAGGATATGGAGGCATTTTCAAGACCTATGACTGGCTCCAGAAAATTATTTCTGGGCAAAACTTTGCCTGCTGATTCCAGACGTCATAGCTAGTTACCACAATTGCCAGTTCCAGCAACCTTGAGCTGCCTCTCACAAGTTCAAGCTAGTTCCCCCTCAACACACATTTAACACTGTCAGCATTGACACTGTAGGGCCTCTTCCTTGCTCCTTCTCTGGCAGCTGCTTCATCCTAATTGCTGTTGATCATTTTAGCAAGTGGGTAGAGGCTTGCCCTACTAAAGACATCATTGCCAAGACAACTTCTGAATTTATGTTGCAAGATGTATTCTTCTGCTGCGGCTGCCCTCAGGTGTTGTTGTCTGACAATGGGACTAACTTCAATGCAAAGTTGGTAACCTCTGTTGTCAAAGCCTTGGGGTCTCACCAGTCTTTCTCTGCCCCCTATATTACTTCTACCAATGGGGCAGTTGAGTGTGCAAATTTGACTCTGGTTTCTATCATGAGAAAACTCACTTAATCTGACGCTGCAAACTGGGATCTATAATTACCTGCTGCTCTCTTTTCTTATTGCCTTAGCAAACATTGTGTCACCAGGTATTCCTCCTTTGCTATGCTGTACGGGTGGGAGGCCACCACTCTGTTGCTCTTGAGGGCCCTTCTACTCTCCTCTGATAAGGCCATGAATCCTGATGACCATATCAAAGATCTAGTTAACCACATCATTGATATACAGGCTACTTCAAACACTTTGCATATAATATCAAAGTGCTTGAGCTTTCTCCTGACAATGTTGGACGCTCTCCTTTTCCTGAGCTCAATGTTGGGGATCATATTCTCTGCTATCAGCAAAGAGTTGGAGGACGAGCTGATAAGCTAGACTTGTTGTGGATTGGGCCCTTGGAAGTGACCTTCAAGCGAGGGCCATAGTATACTGTAAAACTCCTCTCTAGTGGTCAATTGTTTGCTCATGTGCATGCCAAGTTCCTCCGCAAGTACTACCCCCTAAGGCCAATCTAGAGGGGGGCAATATTTTGAATGCCGTCATTCACCATGTTTCAATTTTGTCTTTGATGGGTTATTTTGAGGACAAATATTTCTCTTTTGCTTTTGCCCCTTGAAATGAGTCTGGTTCCAAATTGGGAAATTATTTGTTCAATTTCCTGATTCTGCGCAACTCACTTGTCCCAATCATGCTTGTGGCAAGTAATCCTACCATCCTGGTAGTGTTTTGTGGTATTCCTAACCACTATATATTCCATATCATATTCACCAATAAAAATTAAGTTCTATTCACATTTTTGTCTTTGTGTCTTCTGTACTTCTGCGCCTCTCTAGCCACGTCTAGTAGATATTATTCAATCAGGGCTACAAGGTAATTGCAGAGCCTTACCTGCCACTCTAACCAAGACGTAGTACAAATCCAATCCTAAGGTTAGGATTCCCTATTATGTATCTGTGCTGCGCCCCAGAACAAAAACACTTGTGGACTTCTCTTTCTGTTTCTTCTAAATAAAAAAGTTAGTAAAATCTTTTTTATTTGATGTTTTATTTTTATCCTATTTTATACAGTTTTTTTAAAAGCTATGATGACAACCAAAAATACCTCAAACTTAAACAAAATAATTTCAGATTTGAACAAAATTCAAGTTGCGCAAGATTCAGTATTCAATTAATTTAAAAAATTTCAGTTAATAATGAACTGTCAAACAAAAAAAATTCACTAGCCCATTATACAAAATTATATCAAACATCAAGTGGTGTAGTTCAAACCACAAACAAAATGAACTGACACAAAAAATGAGATGGATGGATGCTATCCTGAGTATATTATAATACAAGCAGGATTAATATGAGGCACCAACAAAAGGACTAAAATGAAAAGAAATTTGGGCAATCTAGAAGCAAGATTACACAAGCATAAAATAAAATGAAGTCACACAAGATGTGTAGTAGAAGAGCAGCCTAAAATAGAAAAATAACAGTTTAACAGACAATCAACAGCTATCCAATTTAGGAACAGTGGCATTTTATTCATTTTCATGGCTCCTGATTTGTATGAAATGGTTTTGAGAACCTTCCAAATAAGGACTCAATATTAAAATAAAAATAAATCATAAAATTTTAAGCTTCTACTTTTAGTGATTTTATCCTAGGTCTTTTTACAATGATTTTTACTAGCAACATTTTTGACAGCACCAGCAACTAAGCCAGCAGCAGCCAAGCCAGCTTCAATGGAAGCAAGGCTCAGAACGTGGAGGCACCCATTTACACCCAAGCCTTTGAGGCAGGTAACAAGGAAGCTGACCTGTACCTGACCACTGACCCATATGGCTTTGACTTGTTTGATAGTAACTTTGCGCCCAGTGCTACCCCTGCTCCCGTACCTACCCCCACACAAGCTGCCCACCAACCAACTAATCAGGATGGCAACCTTGGTTTGGAACATCTTCCTGCTACCAGCCAACCTGCCCCCCCTCAGCCAATCAGGCTGAAGCTCCTGCGGCCCAGCGCCCCAAGTGAAAAATTGTTACTGCCCAAATTCTCCAGGAAATTGTGGCACTGAACCTGCAGGGTCTATCCTGGGATCAGATTGCTGACCAATTGAAATTTACCTGATCCATCATAATGCAGGAGTTCAACAACCTAATGAACAAGGATAATCTGATTGGGATAGCAAGAAGCCAAAGAAGGCCCAAGAGTCTCATATCAGCAAGCCATACCCAATAATGCTTAATCTCCTGCAGCAGGGCCCCAAGCTTCCCTTGACCCAGGTCCAGAAGCAACTTGCACACTATGGTATTTGGGGTTCTGAGCGCATGGTGCAGCACTTGATGTATGAGAAAGTGGTATCAGTCTGTGTGATGACCAATGTTGCTGGCAACCAATGGGATGGCGCTGAGGATTCCCCATATGATCCTGTCATTGATTCCACCCTGGTCTGATGCTTGACTAGTCTAACAGATGACATCATCTTTATCTCCTACTACAAGCTATCAATAGCTTTTGATGATTTTGGTAAGCAAGGAAGAGCCACCACTCAAAAGGAAGGAAGAAGGTCAAGATGGGGACCTTCATTGGTGCGTTTCTGGCTGTTTCAGCCAAGGATTCTGTCTATTATTGGATAAACCCAGATTTCATCAATGGTTACAAGTACAACCACATCCTTGGTGGATTAATTGGCTCCTGTGATGGCTCAAATTCCAAGCACCAGGTTTTCTTGAGCCTCCAGATGGAGGGTAGCTCCACCGCCCTCAAGCCATCCAGGGACGCAGGCACCAGGCCTCAGTCTACCCAGCCAGCCATGCAGACATCCATCTGGGTGATGTTATCTTCTTCAACATGGGATCCACATTACGGGAGCGCCACCCTCAGGCTTTCAATAACCTCTATCTTGATGCCCTAGACCAATATTATCTCTTTAATTGCCACATGGTGGCTGACTTGTTTGCAAAAATGGTTTTCCATGTAAACATTGGCAACATATCACGTAAGGATAAGCACCTCCCACCCTGTGCCACAGCCACCTACCAGCCAATCAAGGCAATAGCAGATAAGAAATATGACAAGCAGTATATGGCAGCCATCACACAAAAATCCTCCTACCCCTACCCCCAACCACCACCTTCATCCCCCACCTTCCAGCCCCATCCACCCAATACCAGACCCCCCAGGCCAGCACCGCCTCTACGTTTTCCTTCCCACGCTATTCTGCCTACTAGGCATCACTCTTCACTGCCCCAATAAACCCCCTGTTGCCAAACATTTTCTATTTATATTATCTTTATTTTAAATTCAATTGTTCATGTTTTCTTTATTTATAGTTGGTTTTATTCTTTATGGTCAGCTTATTTCTATTAAATCATATATTTATTATGCCATGTATTTAGATCCAGAATACAGTTATTTTAAAGCTCTTTACACAGCCCCTTATGATAATATTAACAACAATTTGGTGATCAGCTAAATTTGAATTAGAAAATTATAGTGTTAACTGTTTTTAGATAAATTTGTTACTGATCCAAATTCAAAACCTTAATGATAAACTTAAATCTAATCAGGAGCCAAGTGATAAAGTGATTATTGTGACATAAAGGGTCATTGATAATTCTTTGATGCACATGTACTAATTAATATGATTGGCTGGTTTTTTGCCATTGTGCGCCATTGTTGCTGTGGCAAGTTGTTGATGGACTAGTGCTAACCCAGCAGCTGATTGAGCACTAGTCTATCAACAACTTTCCACAGCGGCAATGGCACACAATGGCAAAACAACCAGCCAATGATATTAATTAACACACATACATCAAACAATTATTAATGTCCCTTTATGTCACAACAATCACTTTATCACTTGGCTCCTGATTAGATTTAAGTTTATCATTAAGGTTTTGAATTTGGATCAGTAACAAATTTATCTAAAAACAGTTAACACTATAATTTTCTAATTCAAATTTAGCTGATCACCAAATTGTTGTTAATATTTTTACAAGGGGTAATTTAAAGTGCCAAAAATAATATGGCAATTAAGAAAAAAATGCTGACACAAAGCAAACAGCACATAGAGTTAAGTGTAAAACATATATATAATGGTTAAAAGATTGGATATTGTAGTAAATTAGAAACAAACAAGGATAAAAAAAGAGGTAAAAATATCAGAATAACACAGATTTTATTGGGGTGAAAGCTATAAAAAACATATGGAAAGGTTAATAAAAAATCAAATGAGAGAACTTGAAAAAACTAATTGAAGACCTCAACTAGGCAATTGCCAAAAATAAAGATATTGACTGCAATGTCAAGGCAAAAGTGAAGGTTGCTGTCCTTACAGGGGACAAAATCAAAAATGTGTCTTCCAAGGCACTCATGGCCAAGATGCCAGACACATCCAAAACAACCATCCAGCGCATATTAAATGTCCAGCAAACTGTGGTGGAAGGCTCAAATTAAAGTACTTTGCCCTCTCTGCGCTGTCTGTCTGGGTCATCAACCCTGAGATGTATGCCCACCTCAAACCTGCAAAGTGCGCAAGAACCAAGGACATCAATCTAGCAGCGCAATTGCTTGCACCAAGAATGGCAAAGCCTGCCAAAGCCGCAGGCAATGAGGAAACCCGCAAAGGTAACCTAAAAAATAAATTAATAATTTTTTTTAAATACTGTGACCATATTACAGTCACTTCTGAGTGTTTAGCCAAATAAATGCTCTGAAATATAAAGATGTTCTTTTTTTGCTGTTTATTACATATAGATAGGTTTGTTTGGAATTCTTGAGGGAAAGGTTCCTAGAAACTGGATATATATGTTTAATAAAAGAACATAATATGGATTTTTAGTTTGGTTAGACTAACTAAAAGAATTGAGGCAAGATTGGCTGAATCAATCCCGGAGACTAGGTGTCTCAAAAATGGGTTAATTAATCAGGAAGATTAATTAATAAATACAGGATATAATTAATGAGGATTTAATTATATTAAAATGGCCTTGACTTTGTCAAGAAGTTTGGTTAAGGTTAACCAAGGGAAAACCCCCAGAATTAAGGTTAAAAGCGCCATGTTGGCAAATTTATTGGGTTAGAAGCGCCGCGGTGCCGCCTCATGAATTCAAGATGCGCCAAGGCGCAGGGCACGCCTGGGGAAATTTCTGGGCGCCGCGGTGGCGCCTGGCTCAAGTTTCCAAGCAGTTTGATGGCTTTTAAGGCAAAAAGCCATTAAATGCAAAAATAACTAAATAAAGGCAAGGATGTCTAGGAATTCAGGTTTGATCAGCTGGTTCCCAGTTGGAACACTGATAGCTGAGTTTAGGATGTGCAATCCACAGGGTTTTGGCGCTGGGAGCTGGGGAAGCTCCATGCCAAATTGGTACATTGGGTTGAATAAAGTCAGGTGACTTCTGCCCATTTTAGGTCAATTTGCATAGGTTGAGAATTGTTGGTGATCTTTTAGGTAAAGGTCTATGTTGGATTGCTTGAATGTCATAGACCATGTGATGCAAATCATTGGTTGATTCAGGAACCGGAGGGGTTTTCAGTTGTGTATGCCCCAAATGGTATATAAGCAAAAACAGTTAAACATTAATAAAATATATTCATTGTCAGTTTTGACGCTTTCCCCTCACCTATTTTTCAATTATCATGCCTTCTTTGTTAAAATTTGAGAGAGCCAAGTTTGGGGTCCTTTGTGTAGAAACTGCTGCAGCAAGAAAGGAGGTTCCTACAAGTACATTGGAAGAAGCTTGGACCAGCCTGGAGGTCACTAAGACTGTTCCTGCAGAATCTTTAGTAGAAGTAAAGGCTGCGTTTGAGGAGCTGTATTCCAATTACTTTGCAAAGGAAGGGACTCCTGTTCAAGGGAGCCAAATTTATGCTTGGGATGCTTGGAACTTGTTGGTAGGATGAGATGAAATCAAGCAACAAGTAAATGAGATGGCAAATTGTGAAATTGAGGTGTTGAGAGCATGAGAGGAAAAAAGCATTGAAATCATGGCTCGTTGGCAGGACACAATAAAGTGTTATCTGATAAAATTGCCTCCCTGGAGGCAAAGCTCCTTGAAGCTTTGTCCCAGGAAGGTAACAGCAATAAGAGTCAAGGGCAGGATAATGGCAGGATGTACTGGTTAGGCCTGGATCCGTCACAAATACTTACCTTTTTTTTAGAAAACGTAGATGGTGAACTCTGCTGGGTCCTGGTCCCCTTTATCCCCTCACCTTCTACACCAATTATGCCAATCATTTTGTCAGGAATATACTTCCTGCCAACAACTTGTTTTTATTTTAAAAGGGGGCTCCAATTTCCCTCTTTTTCTTTACAATCTTCTAAAGGGAATGTGTTAATGGGTAGTATCTGTTCTGAATTACCTGTAAATTCATGTCTGGAAGTGGCTTCTGATGCATATTTTTCAGCTACAGGTTTCAAACCCAGTCCTTCTTCTGAGGTCTTTAAAACTGATCAAAACTGTATGAGAGTTAAAACAACTTCAAACCAATCATTACCTTTTGTACAGGTTTTCAGCCAATCAAATGATTACAATGCCAGTTTAAATCTACTTGAGAAGATAATTGGTGACGTTGGCAGCTTGGGGGAAGCAGGTAGTCTTCTTTGTTGGTTTTGGGTCCTTTGTTTGCCGTTCCTTCCTTTGTTTCTGTTAAAGCCACCTCCTGGTCCCCAGCTTCTGTGGGGATTAGTAACTACAGTTCCAATCCATGCCCAAAAATTAAAGATAGTTAAGAAAATTATGATACTTGCTAAGAAGAATTTTTAAAACATAAGGAAATAATTTACCTTCTACAGTTTTGAAAATCCTAACTGCCAATTCCCCTCATTTCATCTCCAACTTTCAAAATATCATTTTCCTATATTATTTCTGCTACCATGCTATAAAAAGCTGGTAAGCTCTATTTCAGTATTTGTTCAATCAATAAAGTCTACATTCACCCAAGTGAATTGTTTTTGCTTATCTTTTATCTTGACTTAAACATCTAAATTACAACCCATGAAATTACCCAAGACTCCTCTTTGGGAGGCTCTTGGGTATAAATGGTTACTCTGGATAATCCTGACAACAACAGTGTTTACAACACTTCTATGAGCTCACGCACCAATTTGGGTACAACACCAGAGTCCCAATCCCTTGACAACTCCTGGCACCAAGTGATTCCGGGAGTCTGGTATACTGCCACTCTGCTATCAAACAACCCACCTGTCCAGGAGGAAACCAAGGTCTACGGTTCCACCACCCAGGTTACCAAGCCCCAAGTTTTCTGTCCCTTGGCTTTGGCCTTTTTATTGTGTTATATGGGAGTGTACTTCTTCTTGGGACGCTTTAATTCCCTGCTAGGCAGGTACTGACTCCTAGGAGAGTTATTCCATTTAGGAATGATCTCCTTGCCTGTAGGATCTCTGGTCACGGGATTGAATCTCCCTGCAATCATTCACTATCTAGGGAGATTACTTCCTAGTGGGTGGGTGCCTGACACATGTGGCTAGGCAGCTGTTTCTATCTCCCCCTGTCTTGCAGGAGCTGGAGGACTGCATCTATGGGTCCTTCTTAATATCACAGGAGGCATTGGCTAAGTTTATGCATGCTGGGGAGCATCTGAGTGGGCAGTTACTGCCTACAAGGATGCCCAACTGGTCTGCCCAGAGCTGGTATCCCTCAGTGGAATTTACTGTGTAAACTCCATTGAGATTTTTTGGGACGTCCTGGAAACGCTCCTATTCAAGAATATACCAGAAATAGACCAGGCACACACAGCTGCTTGCTTCTGCTTCCCAGTGAAGCACACCCTGTCTTACCTGTTGGAGAACTTTAGGCACACAGTGGGTAAATTGGCTGTTGCAGACACAATAGCTATAAAGAAGACCAACATCCTCTTAGAAAACTTTGGACTGGCCTGGAGTGCTGACAAGACAGGAGTCCCTCCAGTAATGGAGCTCATGACTGCCAAGACAAAGCACAAGAAGAAGATTAGTGCTGTGTTTAATAAATTTTATGAGTTACTGAAGTTGTTGCTGGACAAAGGCTTCATCTGGTAGTTTACCCAGGGTATCTTTTTACTTTGGGATGAGCGCTGATGTGTAGGATCTTGACGGGGTGCTCCTAGGGATTGACAAGGCCAGGCTCTCCCTGGATGGAAAGAAGGTCCCCTGGGTTACAACTCAGTTGATCATATTATCCAGAACACCCTGGTCCTGGCTGGCATCTACGGGTTTGCAGCCCCGCCAGAAAAGCTGCTGCTTCACTCCCACCTGACCCTACTTCCTTTCACCAGCAGGAGGGAGTATTTTAATACTGGTGTATCCACCGTCCACAGTGTGGCGGTGGAGGTTATGCGCCACCTCCATTGTGGGTGGGTACATACCGCAAACCCACTACAGGTGCACTCAATAAAAATTTCCTTCCTCAATATAAGCTACACTTTTGTAATTTTGCTTTTTAAAAAATTAATTTTTATAATTATTATTTTAGCAAACAAATATTACAAAATAAATCCTGGAGAAGGTCTTAAAAAAGCATAATAATATATTTCAATAAAATTTACTTCTATTGTGTACACTTTACATTTAATTTTTTAGATTTGATTTTTATATTTATTTGACAAAAGTGATATAAATATATTTGCATAATCCAGTATCAAGTGTTTGGGATAACCTTGGATGCCATAATAGAAAAATTAATATGAAATAAATAAATTACAAACCTTCATTGATGTTCCCGCTGAATGTGATTGCAGGCGTGGAAACATCTAAATATAAAATGTTAATTAAAAAATTTTGAACAGTAAATAAGAGAATATAAAAAATTGAACACACTACGCCTTTAATTGATTGGCTGTTTGGCTAGGCACGCGGGGATGAACAAATCAGTGTGGCCATAGAATTTGGCCACAGTCTCAGCTGGGAGGGTGTGGATCCTGGCCTGCAGCAAATCAAAGAGGTCCTTGGTCCCAGTTGGGGTCCCTTGCTTGACAACTTGCTTGAACCACCAAAAGACTTCCTTGATGGGATTTAGGAAGGGCAAATAAGCAGGGAGGAAAAGAAGGCAAAAATTTGCCATGGCCAATTGCTGGAGCCCCACTGCAATGCTGGTGTCAATCATTGGGAATTCTTCAATAATATTGGCCACCTTGTGTAGACCAAAGTTGTCCAGCACAATGACATTGGTGAAGCCCGGGCTTGTGCGCCTCAGGTGCTCCTGGACCAATAAGAGAAATGATAGAAAGATCCTGCTATTGTGAGATCCTAATATTATTTGGTACATCAATTCCCTTTGAAACCAGGAGAGCCACCATTAAATATGCTATGGAGCGGACTGTAGCACACTGAGATACCCTGTCATTTGAGCCTTTTGGGACATACCTATATTCATTCCGCATAGACAAGGCAAATGCTGATTTGTCAATGTAATAGAATTTGACTGTCCCCTTAGCTTTGAGGGCAGTGTACGCCTCTGCATATTTTTCTGGACATTAATGTTGGCTGGGCTATTACAATTGTAGGGGGATACCCCAAGCTTTTTCTAGGAAAAGCACATTCCCTTGACCAAATGATAATAAAAGAAAAAGAGGCCTCAACCTCAAATATAGATTTTACCATGGCCAGTATATTTGCCAGTTCAAGATGGCAATCTTGGGTTATCCACTGGCAGATTGCCCATTTGTGCTCCTTGGTGAGCATAATTGACACACACAAGGATTTCTCCATGGCAAGGACTTGGCCAGTATCAATGAACTTGTTTAAGGTCTTTGAGGCGTACTTGGGATCCATCCTAACAAGAGCTGCAGTTGCCTTGTAATCACTAGATTCACGCATTAGCTTGAGCAGGATGATGTGTTTGATATCTGGGATGCACTTCTGGAAGGGCTTAACAGGAGTAGTTGAAATGAGATCCTGCTCAGGGACTGGCTTGCAAGGCATAGGTACCTTGGTGTAGAACGCAGCAGCTTTCTTTAACAGTAACTTCCCCTCTGTGATTTTGTAGAACTCAAGCTCCTTGTCCTCTTCCTGGTTGCCATCACTGACGTAGGGCTTGTAGCTAGTGCAAAGTACAGGCTTCACCTTCTTCAGCATGGCTGACGGGACCAACTCTTGCTGGTACACAGCGTCAAACACATACAAAGTAAGTTCTACCTCCTTATTTCTAACTTTCTTTGTAGTGGTAACCTTGATGGGCTTCCAGGTCAGCTTTGGGACCCAAGGGTTGATGTTCTGCACCCTAGCAGCTTATGCTCCTTGAACCATCTGTGTCAGTGCAGCGTCACTATTGAACTCTCCTCTCCTGTCTCCTTCCTGAATAGGTATTTGGGTTGCACTAACTCTGTTCTTTGACCCGCGGGGCAACTGCAACAGCGGCGCACAACAGGTGCATTGGTACTCTGTTGTTGTGTTCCTTCCATTTTGAGAAGTTAATAAAATATTAAATAAATTTTAATTAAGTTATTACCTAACTTTAATTTTTGCTTTTATGTGAATATGGATATTATATTAGAGTTTTTCCCACCCAATATCCTAATTATAGATTTTTTATTTCTTAAGTAGTTGTTTTTGGTTTTACAACGCCCATTTTAGAATACCTAAAATAATTTCCACCCATAGTTCAATATTTTATGCTAAATTAAGCACCCAACAAAATATTTTTAAAATTTATGTTTCAGATCTTGTGTCTTATTTTAGATACCTTGGTATCATTCATGATTACAATCCATTGCACACATTGCGTGAGTGATTTTGTTTACGTAGTCAGTTGCTATTGTGTTTTGTTTTTGGTTTGTGCTTTAACACCTTGCTTGGGTGTATTTTGTCACCAATTCACATAGTAAACATATGTACACTGGAAGTAAACTTATTCCATTTTGTTTGTGAATTAATGTACTTTAGATTATATTTCAAATAGTTTTGCTTTGCGTGTGAGCACTTATTTGCTGTGTTGACCCATTTTGCCTATTAACACCAAAATCCCTGTTAACAGAGTGTATATTTTAACCTTATAGTTGGATTTTGTTCAAATCTGAAATCATTTTGTTTAAATCTTAGGTATTTTTTTGTTATTGTCATAGCTTTTAAAACTACTGTATCTTTTCCTGTTGCCCCCTTTACGGGGGCTGCTTCACGGGACTTGTCACTAGCTGGTTCCTGGTTATCTTCTGTTGGTTTTTGTTTATTTTTATTTTTTTAGCTGCTCAATCATATTGGGTCCTTTGACCATGCCTCTGCAGCTGTGAACCCCTGTGGCTTGAGCTGTAGATCAGCAAGAACATCTTTTTGTACGTTTAGGAGCCTAGTTGCAAGTTTTTCAGTAGTATTGGGAATCTTCTTTTTCACAGCCTTCACAGTAAGTTTGTCTAGTTTGTTGTCTTCTAACACCACCTCATTTAGCATGCCCTTCACCTTTTGATTGACCTAATTGATTTTAGCCACCACTGTGTCCAATTACTTTGTCATTGCCTCCAATTCTGCAATGTTTTCCTTGTAATTATCCCAGCCCTTTTTATATCAATAAACTATCCCAATAAACTATATCTATTCTATTGTAAATAATAGAGTTTAAATAAATATATTTTGATTTTACTTATGATTTTTTATTAGCTTTAATTTATTACTACTCATTTGATATTGATTTTTTGGTTATTTATTGTATATACCAACCCAATCTTAGTATCATGAACAGCATATTTTGTTCAAGTACATGTTTTGTATAAATATAATATAATTTTTTATTGAATCAGAATGTCAAGTTTGACTCTAAGTACATATTTATTATAAGATAACCACTTTCATGGGTTATATATAGATCATATATTTTAGAGCGTGTAAACCAACCCTATCTTAGTATCATTAACAACATTTTTTTCATGTATATGTTTTGTCCAAGTACAATATAATTTATTATTGAATACATATGCCAATTTTTTGTAAATGCCGCCATTCACCATGTTTTAATTTTGCCTTTGTTGGGTTATTTTGAGGACAAATATCTCTCTTTTGCTTTTGCCCTTTGAAATGAGGCTGGCTCTGAATTGGGAAATACAATTGTTCAGTTTCCTGATCCTGCACAACTCAATTGCCCAGCAACTGTGGTAAGTTCAACTCCTTGGTGATTGACTAACTGGTACTTAAAACTTTGTCGAGTACCAGGGAGTTGAGTGCTGCATATGTGAATCTATTAGTATTTTTGGCTTAACTGATTTTAAGCTAATTTTTACTAGTAATTTAGGGATTTTAAACCAAAAACCAAGGTTAAATTTACTTGAACTTGGCTCTTTTTAATAATTTGGTTAGCTAAAATACCAATTCAAGGGGCAATTTATAAGTAAACTTACTAATTGAAATGAAAAACCTGTGTTTGACACTATAAAACAAAAAGTGACCAGTTTGACACTTTTTAAGCCAAATTTTAATTTTAATAATAAAATACATATGTGCTTACATAAAATTTGTTATTTACTATTATATTTTTATTATTAGTGTCCATAGTTGTCAATTAGGCTCCCAAGCACCACTATACTGGATTTAGTGGTATAGACATAATCAAACACCCCACTTGTTTTACATTATGTCATTCCCAGGTTTGTGAATTAACTGGTGCCAAATAAATTAAGCCCAATTTATTAAGAGATTTTATATGTAATTTATAAAAAACAGAAACTCAAATCCCCCTTTGTTTGAATCTCTCCACTTGCCACCCAATTGGTTTCGGATTCAACTAATCAAAGGCTCATAATTAAGGCTAAATTAATAAGTGACACACTATGAGCGCCGCTTGACTTCCATCCACTTGACACTTTAACTTGGGTATTAGTATAGAGAGCTGCTTAACAGTTTAACCAACACAATGGTAAATAAGTCACTCCCAGCTCCTCACAGCATAATATTATCACTAATAAACACCTTCCTACTCATTTACTTTCTTAACTTATGAGTCATTATTTGTTAGATTAAGCCAAGGCGCCAGCTTAAGCATTTCAAAGCATTTTAACTTCTTTAGTATCATTTAAGTCATAAACATATGTTTTTTGAACATTAATATAATGCTTAGTAAACTGAAGAAAAGTTTAAGAGTGTAAAAATATACAAAAAATAAAAATAAATCTTATTTTTATTACTGTATTTTTGCTAAACCCCTTTTTTCTATTTTAATAAGCCAAGAATCAAATATATGAGTTGCATGGGAGAGTAATAGCAGCCCCAAAGCTATAAATGCTATTACCTTATCTTTGGCTCATATAATTAATTTCTTAGTTATTTTTAGAAAAAAGGTTGTTGTATTTAAAAGACTATTTATCATATGTGAAATATAAGTTTTTGTTATGCATTCAACTTCATGAACATGTCCTACCAATTCTTTATTAGTATCAGATCTCTTTGTTTCTCTGTTGTCTGTGCAGAACTTTTCACAGTAATTTATTTTGGAGACTCCTTAACATCCTCAAATGTCAAGGGTAAAACATAAAGCTCACCATATTTCATTAAATATGAAAGATTAACATAAAATGCTTTGACTTCAAGCCAGCTTTTTTTAGGCCTAGATTTTCTATAATAGATGTAAAAAAAGGGTTTTTGGGAAACATCTGAATTATTTACAAGTGACTCATATAAATCCTTTCTTTCTTCCTCTCTCTCAAAAACCATTTTGAGATCATTTATATTTTTTATATAAATCTCATTTTCCTTTTTTTAAATATTTTAGATAATACACCAAAATGACCATCAACAATACTTTTGCCATGACACTCAACAAATCTATTAAACTTAATTGTTTTTTTTATAATTTTAGGTACCTCTTTAGAAAGATAATATAAGATTTCATAAGATCTGAAATGATTACCATTATCAGTCCAAACTTTAATATTTTTAATATTCTTAAATTTATTATTTTTAAGCAGACTTATCAAACACTGACCTGAAAACAAAAAGTCATAAAATAAAATTTCAAATAAAAATTCATGATACTCATATTTAAATTTCTCATTTTCTTTAAAAGCAATTGCAAATTCTAATAAAGAAATAGGTACAGTAGTTTTAAAAGCTATGGCATCAACCAAAAATACCTCAGATTTAAACAAAATGATTTCAGATTTAAACAAAATCCAACTCTCAGGTTAAAATATACACTCTGTTAACAGGTTTTATTAGTATTAATGGGAGAAATGAGTCAACACAGCAACAAAAGGCTCACATGCAAAGCAAAACCATTCAAAATACATTGATTTACAAACAAAATGGTGTGAGTTGAGTTTTGGTGTACATATGTTTACTATGTGAATTAGTGACAAAATACACCCAAGCAAGGTGTGTCAAAACACAAACCAAAAACAAAAACAATAGCAACTGACTACGTAAACAAAATCACTCACGCAATGTGTGCAATGGATTGTAATCATGAATGATACCAAGGTATCTAAAATAAGACACAAGATATAGAAACATAAATTTTAAAAATATTGTGTGGGGTGCTTAATTTGGCATAAAATATGGGACTATGGGTGGAAATTATTTTGGGTATTCTAAAATGGGCGTTGTAAAACCAAAAACAACTAATTAAGAAATAAAAATTCTATAATTGGGATATTGGGTGGGAAAAACTCTAATATAATATCCATATTCACATAAAAGCAAAAATTAAAGTTAGGTAATAACTTAATTAAAATTTATTTAATATTTTATTAACTTCTCAAAATGGAAGGAACACAACAACAGAGTACCAATGCACCTGTGTGCACCGCTGTTGCAGTTGCCCTGCAGGTCAAAGAACAGAGTTAGTGAAACCCAAATGCCTACTCAGGAAGGAGACAGGAGAGGAGAGTTCAATAGTGACGCTGCACTGACACAGCTGGTTCAAGGAGTACAAGCTGCTAGGGTGCAAAACATCAACCCTTGGGTCCCAAAGCTGACCTGGAAGCCCACCAAGGTTACCACTACAAAGAAAGTTAGAAATAAGGAGGTAGAACTTACTTTGTATGTGTTTGACGTTGTGTACCAGCAAGAGTTGGTCCCGTCAGCCATGCTGAAAAAGGTGAAGCCTGTACTTTGCACTAGCTACAAGCCCTATGTCAGTGATGGCAACCAGGAAGAGGACAAGGGGCTTGAGTTCTAAAGAATCACAGAGGGGAAGTTACTGTTAAAGAAAGCTGCTATGTTCTATACCAAGGTGTCTATGCCCTGTGTTGTGCCCAATTCCAACAAGTCAATCCCCACTGCTAAAAAGTCTGCCCAGAAGCGCATCCCCAACATCAAATGCATCATCCTGCTTAAGCTAATGAGGGAATCAAGTGATTACAAGGCAGCTGTGGCCCTTGTTGGAGTGGATCCCAAGTACGTCAGCAAGACCTTCCAAAAATTCATTAATACTGGTGTGTCCTTGCTCAGAGAAATCCTTGTGTGTTTCTACCATGCTCACCAAGAAGCACAAATGGGCAATCTGCCTGTGGATCACCCAGGACCGCCATCTTGAACAGGCAAATATACAGGCCATGGTTAAATCTACTTTTGGGATTGAGGCCTCAATTTCCTTTTACTACCATCTGGTGAAGGGAATGCAATTTTCTTGCAAAAAGCTTGGGGTATCCCCCTACAACAGAAACAGCCCAGCCAACATTGACATCCGTAAAAACTACGCAGAGGCGTACACTCCCTCAAAGCCAAGGGGACAGTCAAATTCTATTACATTGACAAATCAGCATTTGCCTTGTCTATGCACAATGGGTATGGCTATTTCCCCAAAGGCTCCAATGACAGGATGGCTTGGTGTGCTGCAGTCTGCGCCACAGCCTACTTGATGGTGGCTCTCCTTGGTCCAAAGGGGGTTGAGCTCTACCAAATAATATTGGGTTCACATAACAGCAGGACCCTTCTATCATTTCTCTGATTGGTCCAGGAGCACCTGAGGTGCACAAGCCCTGGCTTCACCAATGTCATTGTGTTGGACAACATTGGTCTCCACAAAGTGGCTGGCATTCTTGAAGAATTTCCATCAATTGACACCAGCATTGCTGTGGGCCCCCAGCAATTGGCCGCGGCAAATTTGCGCCTGATCTTTCTCCCAGCCTATTTGCCCTTCCTATTTCCCATTGAGGAGGACTTTGGGTGGCTCAAGCAAGTTGTCAAGCAAGGACCCCCAACTGGGACCGAGGACCTCTTTGATTTGCTGCAGGCCGGGATCCACACCCTCCCAGCTGAGACTGTGGCCAAATTCTATGGCCACGCTGATTTGTTCATCCCCGCGTGCCTAGCCAAACAGCCAATCAATTAAAGGCGTAGTGTGTTCAATTTTTTATATTCTCTTATTTACTGTTCAAAATTTTTTAATTAACATTTTATATTTAGATGTTTCCACGCCTGCAATCACATTCAGCGGGAACATCAATGAAGGTTTGTAATTTATTTATTTCATATTAATTTTTCTATTATGGCATCCAAGGTTATCCCAAAAGCTTGATACTGGATTACACAAATAGATTTATACCACTTTGTCAAATAAATATAAAATAGTCTTATAAAAATTAAACGTAAAATGTACAGTTTGGAATTTATTTTATTACCTAATATTTTATGCTTTTATGAAACCTGTTTCTGCAATATATTTTGCAAAACTGGTTTGCTGAAATAAGAGTTAGAAATTTTTATTATAATAAAAATAGTATGGATTGTAATGTTTTTTATTAGAAGAGAGAATTTATTGCAAACACCTGTAGTGGGTTCTTTGGTATGTTCCCACCCCGCAATGGAGGTGGCGCACAACCTCAACCGCTACACCGTGGACAGTGGATACACCCTTATTAAAAAACTCCCTCCTGCTGGTGAAGGGGAGTAGGGTAAGGTGCAAACTGAGGAGCAGCTTTTCAGGCGGGGCTGCAAACCTGTAAATCCCTGCCAGGACCAGGGTGTCTTGGATTACATGGTCCACCAAGTCATATCCAGGGGGGACCTTCTTCCCGTCAAGTGAAAGCCGGGCATTGTCAATTCCCAGAAGGACCCTGTCTAGATCCTCTATGCTGGCGCTCATCCCAAAGTTGTCCAGAAGGTAAGATAGGGTATGCTCCAAGGGGTAGCAGAAGCAGGCAGCCACATGGGCCTGGCCCATCTCTGGTACATTCTTGAATGGGAGCATTGTCAGGATGTCCCAAACAAGCTCAATGGAGTTTACACAGTAAACTCCACTGAGGTTAACTGGGTCCAGGCGGACCAGTTGGGCATCCTTGTAGATAGTAACTGCCCACTCAGATGCCCCCTCTCTATGCATCAGCCCAGCCAATGCCTCCCTGGACATAGAGAAAGGACCCATGTATGTGGTCCTCCAGCTCCTGCACAACAGGGGGGGACAGATACAAATGCTTGGCCACATGAGTGGCATATTAGCATAAAAGGTGGCTGGGACAAAGGGGACCAGGACTTGGCAGAGTTTGCTGTCTACATTTTCTAAGAAAAAAGGGAAGTTTTTTTTTAAAAAATTTATTAGTTTTGTTTTTTAGGCTACCTTCTTGTGTTTCTTCCTTGCCCGCAGCCTTGATCAGCTTGGCCATTCTTGGCGCAATCAATTGCTTGGCAATTCAATATTCTCTGCCCTGGCACGCTTGGCGGGTTTGAGATGTTCATACATCTCCGGGTCATCAACCCAAACAGACAGAGCAGAAAGATTGTACGCCTTGAACTGGAGGCCCTCAACCACTGTCTTCTGGATGTTGAGAAGAAGCTCAATGGTCTTCTCTGGGGTGTCTGGCATTTTTGTCATTAGTGCCTTTGCGGACACCTTGTTAATTTTGTCCCCAGTGAGGACGGCAGACTTAACTTTGGCTTTGACCTTGCAGTCAATGTCCTTGATTTTGGCAATTGCCAAGTCAAGGTCTTTGAGTAGTTTTTGAGTTCTCTCATTTGATTTTTTTGCTAACCTTTCCATATGTTTTTATATCTTTTGCCCCAATAAATTCTGTATTAATTGGATACTGTTGCCTCTTTGTTTATTCCTTTTGGTTTCCCATCTACTACATTATCCCATCTTTTTACTAATTTTGTATATATTTTACGCTCATCTCAATATGTGTTGTTTGCTTTGTGTTGGCATTGTTTCCTTGATTACCATATTATTTTTGGCACTTAACATAGCCCCTTGTGAAAATATTAACACAATTTGATGATCAGCTAAATTTGAATTAGAAAATTATAGTGTTAACTGTTTTAGATAAAGTTGTTACTGATCCAAATTTAAAACCATAATAATAAACTTTAAGCCAATCAGGTGCCAAGTGATAAAGTGATTGTTGTGACATGAAGGGTCATTCAATAATTCTTTAGTTCAAGTGTGAACATTAATATGATTGGCTGGATGTTTTGCCATTGTACGTCATTGCCGCTGTGGCAAGTTGTTGATGGACTAGTGCAAACCCAGTAGCTGATTGGACACTAGCCCATCAATAACTTGCCACAGCAACAATGTTGTACAATGGCAAAAAATCAAGCCAATCATATTAATTAGCGCACATCAACCATAGAATTATTGAATGGCCCTTCATGTCACAAGAATCACTTTATCACTTGGCTCCTAATTTGCTTAAAGTTTATCATTAAGGTTTTGAATTTGGATCAGTAACAACTTTATCTAAAACAGTTAACACTATAATTTTCTAATTCAAATTTAGCTGATCACCAAATTGTTGTTAATATTTTCACAAGGGGCTATGTTTAAGTGCTAAAAATAACTATGTTCTGGATCTAGATACATGACATAGTAAATATATGATTTTATAGAAATAAGCTAAACATAAAGAATAAAAACAACTATAAACAAAGAGAACATGAATAGTTGAAATTCAAAAAAAGATAATATAAATAGAAAATGTTTGGTTACAGGGGTTTATTGGGGCAGGGGAGAGTAATGCCTAGGAGGCAGAATAACGCGGGAAGGAAGACATAGAGGTGGTGCTGGCCTGGGGGGTCTGGGATTGGGTGGGTTGGGCTTGCAGGTTAGGGGTGTTGGTGGCGGGGGTGGAGGCAGGAGGATTTTGTGTGATGGCTGCCATATAATGCTTGTTGTATTCCTCATTGATCATTGACTGGATGGGCTGGTAGGTGGCAGTGGCCTGAGGTGAAAGGTGCTTATCTTTACGTGATTGGTTGCCCATGTTCACACAGAAAACCATTTGCGCAAACAAGTCAGCCACCATCTGGCGGCCAAAGAGAAAACTGTGGTCAAGGACCCCAAGATAGAGGTTGTTGAAAGCCTGAGGGCAGCGCTTCCGTAATGTGGATCCCATGTTAAAGAAGACAACATCAGCCAGATGGACGTCTGCATGGCCAGTGGGGTAAACTGAGGCCTGGTGCCCGCGTCCTTGGATGGCCTCAAGGGCGGTGGAGCTACCCTCCATCTGGTGGCTCAAGAAAACCTGGTACTTGGAATTTGAGTCATACCAGGAGTTGAGTAATCCACCAAGGATGTGGCTGTATGAGTAGCCATTGATAAAATCTGGGTTTGTCCAATAGTAGACAAAACCCTTGGCTGAAACAGCCAGAAATGCACCAATGAATGTCCCCTTCTTGACCTTCTTCCTTCTATTCTTGGCGGCAGCTTTTCCTTGCTTGCCAAAATCATCAAAAGCTATTGATAGCTTGTAATAGGAGATGAACATGACATCATCTTTTAGACTAGTCAGGCATTAGACCAGGTTTGATTTGATGGTGGTGTCATACAGGGAATCCTCAGCGCCATCCCATTGGTTGCCAGCAAAATGGGTAAGAACCTGTATGGAAGCCACCTTCCCATACATCCAGAGCTGCACCATGCGCTCAGACACTCATATGTTATGGTGCACAAGTTGCTTCCGGACCTGGGTCAATGGAAGCTTGGGATCCCGCTGGAGGAGGTCAAGCATGATTGGGTATGCCTCAGATATTTGTGACTTGGGGGCTTTCTTGGGCTTCTTGGCTGTCCTGATCAGATTCCCCCTGTTCATCAGGTTGTTGAATTCCCGCATGACGGTAGCTTGGGTAAATTGCAACTGGGTGGTAATCTGTTCCCAGGACAGACCCTGTAGATTCAGTGCCACAATTTCCTGCAGAATTTGGGCAGTGATAATTTGTTGCATGGGGCGCTGGGCCGGGGGAGCTGAAGCCTGATTGGCTGTAGGGGGGCAGGTTGGCTGGTGGCAGGAAGTTGTTCCAAATCAAGGTTGCCATCCTGATTAGTTGGTTGGTGGGAAGCTTGTGCGGGGGTGGATACAGGAGCAGGGGTAGAGCTAGACACTAAGTGACTCTCAAACAAGTCAAAGCCATAGGGGTTGGTGGTCAGGTACAGGTCAGCTTCCTTGTTACCCGCCACAAAGACTTTGGTGTAAACAGGTGCCTCCACGTTCTGAGCCTTGCCTCCATTGAAGCTGGCTTGGCTGCTGCTGGCTTGTCTTCTTGTGCCGTCAAATATATTGCTAGTAAACACCATTGTAAAAAACCTAGGATAAAATCACTAAAAGTAGAAATTTTAAAATTTAATGATTTATTTTTATTGTAATCTTGAGTCCATATTTGGAAGGTTCTCAAAACCTTTTCATACAAATCTGGAGCCATGAAAATGGATAAAATGCCTATGTTCCTAAATTATCTAGCTGTTGATTGGCTGTATTACTGTTATTTTTCTATTTTAGGCTGCTCATACTACACATCTTGTGTGAGTTAATTTTGTTTTGTGTGTGTAATCTTGCTTCTAGATTGCTCAAGTTTTGTTTCATTTTAGTTCTTCTGTCAATGCCTCATATGAATCCTGATTGGATTATAATATACTCCAGAACAGCATCCGTCCATTTCACTTGTTGTTTCAGTTCATTTTGTTTGTGGTTTGAACTACACCCCTTAGTGTTTGATATAATTTTGTATAACAGGCTAGTGAAATTTTGTTTTTTGTTTGACAGTCCATTTATTAACTGAAATTTTATAAATTAATTGAATCCTGAATCTTGCGCAACTTGGATTTTGTTCAAATCTGAAACCATTTTGTTTAAATCTGAGGTATTTTTGGTTATCCTCATAGCTTTTAAAACTACTGTATTTTCTCATAAAACAATTTTTTGTATCTATAGGACCTCCACCTATTTTAAAGTTTTCTTTATAGTCTATTACTATAACACATGAATTATCATCAAGATTATTTTATCACTAATATATTTTTTATTTTGATTCTTGTAAAACTTTTCATGTAGGTCAATAGATTCTAAATTTTCTTTTGTCAAGGGCCTAGATGTATGAGTATTCTGGCTATTGCCATCACACCTAACATCCAGTCATAACCCAATTTGGTGAATTTCCAATATACCATTCAACATACTGGAAATGGCAACAAACTAATATCACATGACTGTTCAGGTATCCAACAACTTGAACCCATCCAGCACATGACCAGCCCCTGGGTTTGGTCCAACTAATATCCCCGCCACAGCTAAATCTATATAAGTCTAAAGTATCATCTAATAAAATATACTTCTTCTCTTCCTACCTTTTATATCTAAAGCTTCCCCAAAAGGCGCTCCTTATCACTTTAATAGATTTAAGCAATGGCAACCATTTTATACTCAAATCCTTTTTCTTCATTTCTAATGATTTTTTTAAGTTGCAAATGTTACACATATCAGTTTTTTTGCTTTTAATTATATTATTAGGAATAAGCTTATAGAAAGTGGAAGGTGAAATAGAAGTATTGTTTTTTATTTTCATATCTTCATAATTTTATTTTTTGTTTCAATAATGAGTATTTTATTTTAGTTGAGTATTCACTCAATTCTTTTTGTAATTCTTCATAAATTAATCCAGGGGATTTTTTAATGAATTGGCTGGTTGGAAATGAATTTTTTAGTATGTGTTTTAAAATATTTTTATGTTTTCTTTCTTTACTGAATCATTTTTCTTTTTTTTTGAATTTAATAAACTTTTTTAGCATTTTTTATTTTTTTAGAATTTGAATACTCATTTTTTGTCATTTTAAATCCACAATCCCAAAGCTCCTTCAAACTGTAGCTTGGTGTAACCAATGCTCTTAGGGAATGAAAGTGCTTGGCAGGGGATTCTGACATCAATTTATTTAGGTTGTTAAGGAAATCATCTGTCTTGGAATTTTGTATGACAGGTAAGAAGGTACTTTTTCCAAACTCTGTTTTTAATAAAAAGTTCTCAACAAAACTGTTAAAATCATTGCCAGCAGTAAAAAGGAATGCTTGTTTAAGCATAGAGATTCTTTCTCTCTTAGTAGAAGCCCCCAGTGAGAAGAAAGGTGTCATTTGAGGTGCAAACTTGATAGGTTCCATAATGATAGTGGTTGGGTTCCTTGGCTTGGTTCAGGAAGTTCTTGCTTGGAAATAGATGTGCAGTTATCAGAGAGGAGTAAAGGTATGGATTGTAAAGTAAATTTCTGTAAAGTTGAGCTGCTTAAATACCATGTTAGCTGAGCTTTTGCATTACAGGCATAAATCCCCAACTGACCTCCAACTGATCTCCTTAATTTATCAATATTACCCCTGAAGTCTGATATCATTGTTTATTTACCCCTTTTTATTCTGTTTAACTGCTGATATCTCTGCAAATAGTACTTCAATCTCGCTCAAAGTAGTATCATTAGAAAGCCCTTAATCTCAGCTTTCAGAATCGTGCTGCAACTTTAAATTTTAATACAATTTTATTATATTGAAGTGGCTTTGAATGTAAGCTTATAAAATTATTATTTGAAATAAAATATGATAATTAACTCTTAAAGTATGATATTTTAATCAGTAAACTAAATTTAAAGTATAAATCATTATTTAGTTTACTTTTAGTAACCAACTCAAAAAACCTTTTTTTAAATAAACTTAAGTTTATATAACTTTTAACAGTTCTTAAAAAATGAACTTTATATACAGTAGTTTTAAAAGCTATGGCAACAACCAAAATGAACTCAGATTTAAACAAAATCATTTCAGATTTAAACGTAATCCAAGTTGCGCAAGATTCAGGATTCAAATAATTTAAATAGTGTCAGTTAATAAATGAAATGCCAAACCAAAAACAAAATTTCACTTGCCCATTATACAAAATTATATCAAACATCAAGTGGTGTAGTTCAAACCACAAACAAAATGAACTGACACAACAAGTGAAATGGATGGATGCTATTCCGGAGTATATTATAATCCAATCAGGATTCATATGAGACACTGACAGAAGGACCAAAATGAAACAAAATCTGAGTACTCTAGAAGCAAGATTACACAAACACAAAACAAAATGAACTCACACAAGATGTGTAGTATGAGCAGCCTAAAATAGAAAAATAACAGTTTAACAGCCAATCAACAGCTATCCAATTTAGAAACAGAGGCATTTTATTCATTTTCATGGCTCCAGATTTGTATGGAATGGTTTTGAGAACCTTCCAAATATGGACTTGAGATTACAATAAAAATAAATCATTAATTTTTAAAATTTCTACTTTTAGTGATTTTATCCTAGGTTTTAGTTCAAGATGGTTTTCAACAGCAACATTTTCAACCGCGCCAGCAGCCAAGCCAGCTTCAATGTGGCGAGGCTCAGAATGTGGAGGCTCCCGTTTACACCCAAGCCTTTGAGGCGGGTAACAAGGAAGCTGACCTGTTACTGTCCCCCAACCCATATGGCTTTGACTTGTTTGAGAGTCACTTTGCATCTAGTGCTGCCCCCGCTCCCACACCCACCCCTGCACAAGCTGCCCACCAAATTTACCAATCAGGATGGCAACCTCAATTTGGAACAACTTCCCACCATTGCCCAACCTGCCCCTCCCTCAGCCAATCAGGATTCAGCTCCCCATGCCCAGCGCCCCAAGCAACAAATCATCACTACCCAAATTCTTCAGGAAATTGTGGCTCTCAACCTGCAGGGTCTGTCCTGGGATCAGATTGCTGACCAATTGCAATTTACCCAAGCTACTGTCATGCAGGAATTCAACAGCATGATGAACAGAGGGAATTGAATCGGGGCAGCCAAGAAGCCCAAGAAGGCCCAAGAGTCCCAGATAACTGAGGCATACCCAATCATGCTTGACCTCCTCCAGCGGGACCCCAAGCTTCCCTTGACCCAGGTCTGGAAGCAACTTGCTCACCATGGCATTTGGGTGTCTGAGCGCATGGTGCAGCTCTGGATGCATGGAAAGGTGGCTTCAATTAGGGTTCTTACAAATTTTGCCGGTGACCAATGGGATGGCGCTGAGGATTCCCCATATAACAACGCAATAAAATCAACCCTGGTCTGTTGCTTGACTAGTCTGTCAGATGATGTCATTTTCATCTCCTACTACAAGCTATTGTTAGCTTTTGATGACTTTGGTGATCAAGGAAGAGCCGCCACTCAAAAAGGAAGGAAGAAGGTCAAGAAGGGGACGTTTATTGGTGCATTTCTGGCTGTGTCAGCCAAGGGTTTTGTCTATTACTGGACAAACTCTGATTTCATTGATGGGTACTTGTATGGCCACATCCTCGGTGGATTGCTCAACTCCTGGGATGGCTCAAATTCCAAATACCAGGTTTTCTTGAGCCATCAGATGGAGGAAAGCTCCAATGCCCTTGAGGCCATCCAGGGACGCGGGCACCAGGCCTCAGTCTACCCTGCTGGCCATGCCAACGTCCATCTGGGAGATGTTGTCTTCTTTAACATGGGATCCACACTACGGGAGCGCCGCCCTCAGGCTTTCAACAACCTCTATCTTGGGGTCCTTGATCACAATTTTCTCTTTGGTTGCCAAATGGTGGCTGACTTGTTTGCGCAA